>JABFQM010003035.1:0-12947 GCA_022816865.1 Zelostemma sp. ZL-2020
CAGGTACAGGAAGCACCGATGCAGTATCTGTTAAGGATCGTTGCCCCGTTGAAATTTCCAGCCCAATGGGTCGTTCAAGGCGCGCCCTAGTGATGTGCTTTGAAAGAATAATGTACAGTGTGAACGAT
The DNA here is from genome assembly GCA_022816865.1 of Zelostemma sp. ZL-2020. Taxonomy (NCBI): domain Eukaryota; kingdom Metazoa; phylum Arthropoda; class Insecta; order Hymenoptera; family Platygastridae; genus Zelostemma; species Zelostemma sp. ZL-2020. Next base: position 129 of record JABFQM010003035.1, read on the forward strand.
AATCGACCTAGCGGTCATTGCTCGTGCGCTATATTTGCGCCATGTCGTGTTTAAAATAAATCGCGACAACTCGAAATCTAAATCACTCAACACAGTTTTGTGACCCTGAAATCAATTCTCTAAAACCGTCCAAATTTTGCAACCTCGGCTGATCATACTTTCGCTGATCATTTTATACTTTTTGTGTATATTCACCATAGTTGTATAATTTTTTCACAACGCAAAGAAAAAAGCATGCAGAGTAAACGTGGGATATGATCGGGCGATTGAGTACATAGCAATTGCACTCAAAGTATAATAATTTTTCTTACGAGGTGAGATGATTCCCGAATCGTCGAGATCGAATGTCGTACGAAAGGTTCGATAATGTACGGCATTATCAAGCCCGATTCTCCGTTGGCGAGCGTCATTAGTAGGCGTAAATACACACGTAATAAATATTCACTCGCTTAAACGATCCGAAGCGGTACAGGTATGGTTTGCGCCGGTCGAAACGTGCTCCACGTGTGCATTTTCGCTGAGCTCAGGCATGTGGGCGTGCACACAAATGCACTTGCTCCATGGTGCGTTTCACACACGAGCCTTGCAATCACACGAGTCGTATACAATAACGTCACGCCATACTGGGTGTTCTGGAACTCGGCATTTCTTCATTCGTTATTCATCATTTCATTCCATTTCCATTCCTTCGGCCGACTACGACACAGACGTAAATGTCGAGAGGAGCTCGTAGAAGCGCGAGCTTTTTCTTCGCTTTTATTTACGAGCGACGTTCGGGAGAATCGGTAGCGAGGAGGAAGATCGTTTTGGATGAATGGCGAAGTCCGCGGGACACCCTATGTGTCGCTTAAGGTGCTCCGCGTCTCCGGATGCAGGGTCTATAGTGTTTAAACACTAAGAAGCCAGTTCATTCGCGACTGAACCGCCAACCAGGCAGCACATTCGAACCTCCGTCTGACGCGTGGCTCTATAAATAAAGTGTACCGATCCCGATCGTCTACGTTCCCCTGTTCCCCTACGGTTTCTTTGTCGTGGCTGCTGGAAACATCGAGAGCTCTGTCAAGGTCACCAGCAATAATCATCGTTCCTGGAACGCGAAGAGAAGCCTTCGAGTAATCGCGACGATTCGTCGAGCGAAAGAAAAGGCGATAATTCGCGATTCATGAAACGACTCCGTCGGGGTTTTTCGCTCGCCAGCTGAATTGTGGTTTTCTATCTCCGGCGGAAGTGATAATGAGCCCGCGATAGTTGTGGCATGCGTGTACCGAGTGATAAGGTTTTTTCCCCGTTGAACGTCTCGAGATCTCGCAACGAGTTTGTCGCGCTTTTTACGCCGCGTTTGGTATGATTAATACTTGCCATTGGTGAATGTGTTTTGTACGAGTTCGACCGGTAGCCTAAAGAAACGCCCGGTTTCGCGATTTCCATGGATGACCCAGAGTCTGGACCGATCGGGCGTGAAATCAGTTTCTTTGGATCGCGAAATTTACCGTGCGCATCGCGGAAAACGTGCCGAGTAAGAGACTCGAAAGTTTGCCCGCGTTTCGGCGTGAATCTCGATGAAGCAATCAAGTATGATCTTGCACGACTGCGGGCAGAGTTTTTTGATTCGGAATATTTCTGTACGATTTCGTTGCATGTTGTTTCTTATCCGAGTCATCGATCTTCATTGCTATTGACCTTCCAAAGTCTTGGATGACCCGCATGGTCGAAATGTCATTCACGATCTTCGATCTTGCACGATCGCGGGCGGAGTGTTTTTGGACAGATTTGATACGAAATATCTTCATTGATTTTCATCGTAATTGAGCTTCCAAGGTCTTGAATGACCCGCGAGATCGAAATGTCATCAAGATCTTCGATCTTGCACGATCTTGCGCGACCTTCCAAGGTCTCGAATGATCTACATCGCGGGTTGCATAATTTAAAAGTCCCCTTTTACTTCTCCGAATTCGGAATATGAAATGCAACATCTTCTGACCGACATCTCACGCGATTTCACTTTCCTCGCATGACAAAGTAAACTGCCTGGATTTTACGAGAGGATTATTTGCAGCGACGTCGCGCTTCTTCGTCGTGCAGCTTTCGCCTCGTGATTCGCGACAATCAGCAATCCCGATCACGATCGTGATTCGATTCCACGACTGGCTTGGCGCTCATCCGACCACTGGGGCGTCTCTTGTTCGTTCTCTTTCTCGTTTTTCCTGGCCTCGAGGCACCCGACTTACCCGAGGCCACCTTCTCTCGCCTCACGATCTGCTCCTCTTCTCGGATTTCCGTCTCAAACAGTGATCCCGATAAGCGGCTAGCAATAATACCCGATCATTATAAGCCGAGGCCAGCTGGTGCCGTTGATTATTATTAATTGTTCCCGAGACGCGGCGTGAAAAAATCGCCTGCGTTTCGGTTAACAACGACATCTATCATCGACTCGCCGCCGACAAGGTGCAATTAAACCGTGACTCGCGCGCTGCCTGGGCGAAAGTGAAAGTTTTTACGCGATTCGCACGCTTGAATTCGTTTTTTTTCTCTCTTGGGGATTCGGCTTTATTAACGACATAATTAACTTTTGAATAATGGCCCGGGAATTCGATAGGCTCTGATTGGTCTCACCGTGGAAAACGTTGATTCCGCGATTGAAGAACGTTTTATTCCGCAGCCGAAATGGAACGCCGGCAAGTGACTTATCCGAAAATCCTGAAATTTACGCGCCGCTTTCTCGCGTAGGACTCGGTGACGCCATCGGCGATGTACCGTTACAGCCGTGGAAGCAGTTTACCGAGTGCACTTGCATCGGCGCGACAATGACGCTTCGAAATCTGCATTAACGTCGACCCTTTATTCCGAAGAAACATGCTAATTACAAAGTACACCACGATTTTACTGCAGTCTACCAATCAGCACATTATCAGGTAAGACAAAGAGTCGCGAATTCGTTTGCTTTTGTTGCCGGGTTTTTTCGACTTTTCGTGGTAAAGCTGTTCGAATCTTGCTGCCGCACTCGAAGTACTCACTTTTGTCGGGCTGCGAACGTCGCGAAAAGAAATCTAAGGTCCCTCGGGCTGTTCTGGAGAGACGTTTTTCCCGTCAAACAATGACTAATTTCCCTAGTGTAAATCCGCGTTTCTACGACTGATTTTTTTTGGGGGGTTTTACGTTAAATTCAAATGCGATTGAATTAATCGTAGATGCTGCGAAATTCGATCATGTATTTCGATTCGATTGTCGCATTTTGGTTGGTACGCTCAAAGAGGGTATCGCAGGGAAAACACGTCGTGATTTTTCGTGGAAAGAAGACACTCGTGACTCCGAATAAATTCAATAAAGCCGGATGGACGGGCTTCTTTGTCCTTACCGCAAATATCAGGCGCGTTTCGCGAATTTGCATTCGGCGAAGGAAAATCCGGTCGCTCTCAGCATTTTTTCCTTGGTTCCTTCGTCAAAATCCTTGCTTCGCGATTCGGAAAGGAGCAAATATTTCACCCTTCTTGGTTCTAAAACGCGGCGCAATATCTTCCACCGTCATGCATATTTATAAGACCGAGAATCCTTGGGAAAATGTGTTTCCTACTTAAAAATGCAGAAATGCACTTAGTTTATTTATAAAGCTTCGTGCGTTAACCCTAATGTAAGTTATAATCTTCTTTTTCCATCGACTTTAATTTGCATTTGTAAAAGTTATTTACCAAAAAAACGGTTTAATAATGCAGTGCTTGATACGTTTTCCATTATTCCGAGCCGGAGTATTATGGATTTATGTACCTTTTCCCGAAGAATAATTCAATTCATCCCGAGGACCGCACAACTTTTCAATACATTAGCGGATTTTCGTCTTTGAATAGTTAACTCTCGGAAATCTTTTTTTTGCGCCGAGAGGAAAGCGTCTTTGTGTTTTCTTCCGCTCGAATAAGCTCCGTCAATGTTGGGACATTGTCGAAGCTTATTACGAGGACCCTCGCGTACTTCATAAAGTGGCCAGTGTCAATACAAGAGCCGACTTTTTCCCGTGCTTTTAGCGTTCGGAAAACGCTATTTTGGATTAATAATAAGCGAAATGGCGCCATTCGACGGAGGTCGAATGAAGAGAAATGCGGGCAATTCGAAGGAGGAATTCCAGTGTCCTCTTCCCGTGCCTCCAACTCCCAGTAAGCCGGACAAGGCTACTAATGAAAGCGAGAAGGAATTTATCGACGGTATAAATTGTCCAGCGATGTCAAGCTTCTGATAGATCGGCCAATAGGAGCGCTCGGAAATATGTCAAGTCCGATACGTCGCGGATGGAATCGTAGAAAGAGAGAAAAGCGTAGTCGATCGATAAAAATGTCAATTAATTTCACTTTTATTCCTCGTTAAAGAAATAACTTCTCCGCGGATTCTTCGCCCTTTTTTCCGCGGAGATTTATACGAAAACGAAGCGAGGCTCCACAAATGACTCGCGTTGTCATCGCTTCGTATAAGTGGCGTTCGAGTTCAGCTCTCGAGTTTTGTTTGCGCGCTGCTTGAATGAAATGTCGCCTCCAATGAACGTGGATTGCTACTTTTATTGTCTTAGTCGTTAAGAGTCGTCGGTGGAATCGAGGGGCCGTGGTTTTCAATCCGTTTCAAAGACGCGATCAAAGCAATGAAATTCACCTGTTGAAATGAGCCTGCATTATTCATCCGTTTCTCCCAATAAACAAATAAATAAATTTGTCCCATAGACAAATGCGCGGTGGGATCAAAGCCGGACTTTTAAAGCGAGACTTTTTCCAGTACAAATGACAAAAGGGATGCATAATTGGTCCTCGTTGCGCACGACGTGAGAGTCCCTCGGAGCTATTTAGCCTTGGCGTCTCTTTAAATTTCTTCTCCCAGCGACATTACTTTATTTTCGTACCGGCAAGTCCGCTTTTACTCGCGCCGGAGACACATTCGTTTTATTGGCCGTTCTCTCGCGTGAAATTTTCATCGGCGAAAGGACGCCAGAAATTCGAGGCGACTGAATAAACGACGGTATAAAGACTTTCGAACTCCGTCGTCGATTGCTGGTTTCTTCGCTTGATTTTTCCTTGATTAGACATTGAGAAAAGCTTGCTTCGGAATTTTTCCTTTGCAACCTCATTAGCATGGCTTTAATTTCCTCTTACCTGCAGCTACGCGTTGTAGCGAGAAATACAGCTGCGGCTCGTGAGCGGATTATTTTCATAACTCTACATTACGAGCCGGGAATGCCGGTTTATTAGCGAAGAGCTTTCGAATTAATGACGAGTATTAAAATATCGGACGTTGAATTAAAGTTTTACGATCGAATAAATTTCTTTTTATTCCACGACATTGTTTTCCGTGTCGGGCAAATCGTCCGAATTAAATCGGCCTCGCGGATTCTCGGCGAAGAAGGTCCTTTCATCAGGATTCGCTCGATTTCCCCATTGCATAATTTGTTGGGGACACATCCGCGACTTCTCTCTTTTCACCGGCAACTGGATTTCCCTGACGAATAATTCACGAGTGCCTTTTACATAACGCGCGACGGGCACTCGAATTTCCGGCGTTTCTGGGTAGGACCTTGTCTCAGTCAGCCTTCTTCGTCCCTCTTTGTACCTACCGACGACGGTCAACGACAACCCGTGTCCCCTTCCGACAACCAGCGGGACCTTTACAACGACCCATCCTTGCGCAAATTGCTTGGGGCTGCGCACGCTGCTTACTTTTTAATTAAAACTTTCCTTTTTCGAAACACTACTTCTGCGGGTTCAACGGGTCGGAACGATGGCTTTCGGGAATGGGGTGTACAAATTGAAACTTCAGCGACACGTTTATTCATATTTGCCTTTATTGTCACGAGGTTTGCAGATTTATTAACAATTATTCATGCATTATTGTTGAGACATTTCTGCCATTAATTTGCTGGTGAGTTCTTCGGTGCATTCAATGAAACCAACTCCAATTTCGCACGATTCTTTCAAGTTTTTCACTGAAATGAAATTTTTTCGACTTTTATTGTTATCCGGTATAAATTAATAACAAATTTTTACCTTTGTCCAAACAGAGCATATCGATTTGTTGTAATTGTTGGAGAAACTTGATGTCGTTTTCATATTTGCTCACGAAGAATTGAGTGTTCATTTTTCCATTTTCCATCTGGTGAAAAATTAGTTTGATATTGATTAATGCAATGATTTGTTATTTTGTTTTACCATTTCTTGTTCCTCCAACAAACACGACATCCAGCATTTGTATCCTTCCATGTTTTGGCCCGATAAAATCTGTTCGGTTTCGGCTAGAAACGACAATTTTTCGAAATATTGCTTTTTCACTTTTGCAAATTTAAGGGATTATTTACCGTAAGATAAATCCAGTTTCTGCATGCATCGCATTATCAGCGCATCGTCCATCGTCATGCACGAAGACATTGACTGAGGACATAATTATTTTATTATTACCATCGCCACTGAATCGAGTGATAAATGAAAAGAAAAAAAGTTTACAATCCCAAGCCCGATAAACAGTAACGTAAGTAGCATCTTCATTTTCGCGAATACTTTTACGACTTGAAACGCAGAATAAAATGCAAATGAGAAAAGGTTATTCCAAGTGCAACAAATTTATAGAGGAAAAAAGAATCTTTTAATCGTTTCCTTCTCGAAACAACTGATAATTTTGCGCTAATTGCTGCTAATCAAGTTTAATTTTCATCCGGGAAGAATTCATTAGTTTTGGGAGGTAATTATGCAACGTCGAATTCTTTCGTCATCGTTCGAGATCACTTGTTACAATTAGTTAATGTATCGAGCAACGTACACAACCTCGTTCATCTGCATCTCCCGGGGACGTAAGTTAGACACGGGAAGAGGTTGCTATTAAACCCACGGGACGAGAGCTGCCACTTCAGTTCTGCCGCTCGCTAATTAAATTATTCCGAACCGCCACAGTTACGAGCAGCCGAATACTTCCCAGACTCGCACTCTCACGTGTGTCGAGGCGCGCGTAAAGCTCCGGCAACACCCTCGTAATCGTTAGAAGTCGAGGATCGCCGTTGTCGGCTCTTGACGTTTGCCGAAATTTACCTATCAACACATTTTTCTTGACGATCGAAGCCACGTGCCGTTAAGAACGCGTGAACGGTTTTTATTTTTAACTCGGGTACTTTTTAATTTCATTCAAGGTGGAGTTTTTTTATTATGGTTTTTATGGAAAACAATTTTGATGTTTTCGTGGACGAAAAAAATATTCGCGGAACTGGGAACTTCCGGTTTTTTTTATCGTACTGCACGTCTCGGAAATCACGGAGGATTTCACTGATTACGGATTATTTAACTTTTGGAAGATTGTAAGTTTTTTTATTTTATTTTATACACTTTTATAATTTTTTTAGACAATGTGTTTGTTGTTTTTTTGACACTTTGTACTTCAAATTCTTGAAGAGGCCAAAAGCTTGAAAAAAGAAAGGATCTCGATACTTTGACGCAAGGGTAAATTGGAAAAAATATTTATAATGCACCGTAATTGATTACATTCATTATGCCAGTACAATTTATTTAGCAATATCTTCTCCTTCACGAATAAAAATACGCGAGAGAAAAAATTGTACAAAAATGCTCGTAACGAACAATTGTAAATTTTAACAGTTTTTTCAAAGAAAAATTTTTCTTTTTTAATCAATTTGCATGTTTGGTCATTTATATTGCTCACGGGACTTTTTGCAACAACTTGACCGTGGCGTTTTGAAAAATATTCATTTTCCAAAAAGATAAATGCATTTGTTCAGTAAGTCGATCAAAAATTTTTTAAACAAATGCATGTATCTTTTTGGAAAATTAATATTTTTCAAAACGCCATGGTCAAGTTGTTGCAAATAGTCCCGTGAACAATATAAAAAAAAAATGCAAATTAGCTAAGGCATAAACATTTTTCTTTTAAAAAACTGTTAAATTTTTCAATTGTTCGTTACGAGCAATTTTGTACAATTTGTTCACTCGCGTATTTTTTTTCGTGAAGAAGAAGATAATGTTAAATAAATTATACTGGCATATTAAATGTAATTAATTATGTTGCATGATTAATGTTTTTTCTAATTCATCTTTGCATTAAAGTATCGATCCACCATTAATTTGAAATTCGCAATAAATTGTGTTAAAACTCGTTCTGAATTTTTCATAAATAATCATCATTATCCATACCAAAGCTTTATAAAATCCAGCCATATTTAATGGATATTTCTTACGAACTTTTCTTCAGCGGCGGTATTTTCAGCGCAGTTTATTTTACTGTTTTTCATTACACTAAAAGCACAAATTTGAGGGAACTCTTCTCCACCGTAATTTGTACACGAGAATTGTTCTGGAAATTGCGTTTAAAGGAAACATGAAATTAAAAATGGCGGTAGGAACAGAAGCAAGGGTAATTTCGTGCTACGTGACGCGATTTCGAAACATCGATATTTCCCTTGTAGTCGTTCCTTGCGTTGACAATGACGCTTAACTGCCCAAGAACGACGGTAAAAGTCGAATAAAAAACTCGACGTTCGAGAATTATTTCCGCGTTGTATCCAAGCGTTATAAGAAAGATGAAAAATGTACTCTCCCGCAAACTTTTCATCCTTCCGTCGAGACCGAAAATCCCGTGGTCAAGTTTGACCTTCCAGAAACGAAAATGATAAAGCTCTCCGTATATACATGTTTATTTAAAAGCTCCGACGGTTCTTACAACGTCGCGAGAGAATTTATACTTCCATGAAAAGCTCCCTTGTCGCGCACTCCGTCCGGGGGAAACTTCGCAACAACTTCTTCGCGCAACTCCGGTCTTTTTTTTCTTGCACCTGGGTCTGGAAGTTCTGCGCTCTCATCCTCCGTCATAATGACGAGAATAAGCTGAGAAGGTGTGATAAACATAACGCGAGAACGCTAAAACTTTATCAGAAGTAGTGCTTCTAGTTTGACGCCGCGCAGTCAAGGAAATTGGGGATGAAAGTTGTGTGCTTTCGATTTGTTCGCGAGTCCCTCCATGAATGTTGCAATTTATTAATACTCCCTTCTGACGATGAAATATCGCAATGTCGTGACGTATAAATGCGCCCGGGCTGTTGCCGGAAAGTACGATATTCCGGTCACGAAAAAAAACGCCGCTCATGTATAATAAATAATCTAGCTGTTTACATTTCTCGTGATTTCTCCGCGATCATGGTAGTCCACGATTACCTCGGGCAAAAATAACGAAGATTCGAAAAATGCATTCGCGATAGAAATGTTCGTAATTGAACGTGGAGCCTTCGCTCGAGTCCGGGTAATCACGCCTGTCGAGCGGGTCGCATTGCTACAGGCTTCGTGTTAAAAAAAGTATCGCATTTACGAACGTTAATCTTTTATCTATGAAAAACAATCCGATAGATACCTCTTCTTTTTAAATCCGAGCCAACGTTGTCAGCCGGTGACTTCCCGACCTCCCTGGATCGTAATTTAGTTCCTCGGAGTCGAGGAATTCATTGTGCGATCGCGTTAAGGGAAAACAAATGGACGTCGAAGATAAAGAGGCATGAAACACAGAATTGGCGGGAGTTGAGATTTAGCAGCGGGTAAAAAGAAGAAATAAGTTGCGCGTGTGAGTGTGGTTTAGGTGAAGTCGTCTCGAAAGCAGTGGTGTACTCGGGGCCTACACCCTATCGAGCGTGCGTCTATGCCAGACGAGAAACTTCAATAGTTCGCCGTAGAAAAAGGTTTATTGCCCGCCGCCGTGGAGGAAACGGAGAAGAAATAACAGCGGTATAACTTGCCGGGAGAGTGTCTTTCGCAGATCGTGATTGCACCTCTGCTCGCAAGTGCGCGCCACTTACGTGATGTATATTTCTCGATCGCGTATAGAACGAGTCGAAAACGCCGAGGAGAAAATACGCTCGCGATAATCAGCGCGTGTCGACATTGCGGCCGGATGAGTGCCACCGACTGCTCGACACCTTTGCAGTTTTCATCGCTGATAATCCATTTCCTCCGAATAGCGAGTTGAAAAAGTACGGGATCGAAGAGAAATGTATGGATCGTGAAAACAGGGCAATTTTCGTAAAAGCGGATGCGAAGAAGTTTTTGTAGTTCTGGCTTATCAATTGTTCGACCATATTTTACACCGGGGGAAAAATTAGTATTTTTAATCAACTAATTCTGCGGTGATAACCTTCGTTCGGACCTTGAATGATAAGGATAATTAACCTCATTATTCATTCCATTTGTTATTGAGATTAATGTCCAAAAAGTTCATATATTTCGTGAATAAATCGAAAGTTGGAATTTGGTAAACGCTTATATCTTCGACAAACAGAGGTCTCGATTCATGGTTGATACGCTGTATACACACATTCGCGGGGTATTTACCTGTGATGTTTAAGGAGCAACCGGTAGAAAATGTAGAATAATGAAATACTGACGGGGCGAGTGCGCGTGCGTTCCCCACCAGCCCGGAGGACCGGCATCGGGCTTCGGAAGATTCGGAGCCGGAGGTTGCCAGTTATGCCGACGACGTCGCGACGCCAGGCGATGTCGAGTGGCGCGCGATCGCTATGGACGTTGACGATCAAGCCAACGATTGGAAAGTCTGAACTTTAAATACGCGACTTTTCTTTTCCCATTTTTTTCACCGACTCCGAGTTGATTAATTGCCCGCGTTGACCTTTTAATCAAGTGAGTTTCTGATTAACATCTAGAGAAACATGGTGTTTTCCTGTGTTTTTTCTTCGATTAAACACTGCCATTAATTTACACGTACGCAATTATTTATGTTTTTACACTGTAAATCGGATTGAGAAATCATTAATTCCAAGATTCCGTGGTAATGATAAATTTTTGAACGAGGTTCCGGGCGATTGATTTCCCCGGAATGCAGAGCTGACATTTTTAATCAAACGCCAGTGCCGCGAGGTAAAATTGCGTTGCATTTTTTATCGTCCCGTCAGTCGGCTAGCCTTTGATCGAAAATAGAGTCGGAATTTAAAAAATTTAAATCCTTGCTGACTCCTGAGCAAGTATAGTTGAGTAATACACGTGCGATTCCGTGGCTACTTCGTTCATCTAATTTCGTCTGCCGGTGGCTCAATCGTCGTACCCACGGTGTCTTATTTCGATCATTTTCGGCCTTTCCTCAAACTAAAATGACACCACATGTATTTACATGTGATTCACTCCGCGTTTAGAAAGTTGCGGTAGTTTCCGGAGTTTACGATGGCTTTATCTTTCGCTGAAATATGTTATCTCCGGTCACGTTCCAAAAACATTAGCGAAAATGTTTATTGGTCATAAAGCTATTTATTGAGACATAAAGAATTCGAAATACACTATTCAGTAAAGTGAAATGTAATCATACAAATGTGATTGTATGTAATTTTAGCACTGAGTGATGGGAGGAAAATTTAATGATTTTGAGGGTAAATTAATTAGTGCAGACCACATGGTAAATTCACAATTAGTACGCGAACCGCAAAACCAACGACCGCGGTAGACGAGCCACGAAATTGTGAAAAAAACATCGACGCACTTGATAAAAAATAATAGAGCACAAAAATATGCGCGAATTTTATTTCCACCGTGAACACATTTCGCGATCCGCTTGAAAAATAATGAGGGCTTTGTAATATGGTTCGTGCACGAAATATTGAGTTTTCGATCTACTTTGGCAAATCTCTTTGCTTGACGCTCACACTTCCGCCGCTAGCGCTTTTATTTCCGTTCCATCTCAAAGCTTGTTTGTACTTTTGCCAGCGACAATGAAATGTATCCTTCAACAAAGCGAATGCGTTTGCATGACGTAAACATATTTACGTGCTACACTCGCATTTTTTAGGTACACGAGAGAACTCAAATGACGGTATTTGCAATTCGAATTTCAAACGGTGATACGGTTTATTCGTTATCTTGAAAAAAACGTCTTAAATTTCGTGAAATTCAACTTTTGTATCGCGCATCCCGGGTTAGGCGTCACATTAATGCGCCAAATCAGCTTTCCTCCCTTCACGTACAAGTTATTTTCGTGACTTCTGCGAATAACTCCATTCGAGAAGCTCTGAAATTTATTTCACTTTGAATTTCCCCGTTCCTTTTCTCTTATTTTCTAGACTTACTTTTATTTCGTACCATGAAAGTGCCGTGTTTCTCTCGTATGATACATCGACATCTTCATAGAACTAAGCCGGACACAGAGAAACAGAAGGAGGAAGAAAGTGCGTGGCTGGGAAGTTGCGAGAAAAGCCTCCGGGATTTCCGCGATGAATCCCCGGCGAGACACCCCGCCCGGTTGAGGAAGCCGGTATCGGCGAGTTTTCGATCCCGACGTACGCGAAGCTACGAATCAAACGCGAACATGTTGCCGCCAATCATAAATAATATCAACAGCGATATTCTGACGCTGTACACGAGGCCGGGGAATAACCCCAGGAATACGAACGCTCGTGCTGCGAGGGGCCGCTACGCTGAAATCGGCGTTAAAAGGTAAAATTGTCGCTGCATGGGACCACTCATTTTCTGCCACGTGTCGCACTTAACAGCTTTTTCATTTAAACAATTGGAAGATATTGCGATTCCGTTGTTTTTTAAGTGCCGTTTCAGATTTTCGGCTCTCTCGGAACGAACAAGTTTTTTTTATGACGATAAAAATCTACTTAAGGTGGATCGATACTTTAATGCAAGGGTGAATTAGAAAAAATATTTGTAACGCAACGTCATTAATGACATTTTATATGCCAGTATAATTTATTTAACAACATCTTCTTCTTCACGAAAAAAAATAAGCCACTGAAAAAATTGTGCAAAAATGCTCGTAACGAACAATTGAAAATTTTAACAGTTTTTTAAAAGAAAAATG
>JABFQM010003036.1:0-12944 GCA_022816865.1 Zelostemma sp. ZL-2020
GCAAATAGTCCTGTGAACAATATAAATAACCGAACATGCAAATTAACTAAGGAATAAACATTTTTCTTTTAAAAAACTGTTAAAATTTTCAATTGTTCGTCACGAGCATTTTTGTACAATTTTTTCACTCGCGTATTTTTTTTCATGAAGAAGAAGTTATTGTTGAATAAATTATACTCACATATTAAATGTAATTGATTATATCGCATTATAAATATTTTTTTCAATTCGCCCTTGCATTAAAGTATCGATCCACCTTAATCGAAAACTCTTGGAAAAAAGACGAAATGATGATTCCGTTGTTCCATGAAAATAAAAGTAGAGTTCCTTACAAATTGTAAAAATTTGTTGAGAAGAGAAGCAAGGAGAAAAGAAACATAATAGTCCGTAATGAGCACGTGCGATGTACGAGAGTCTCAAAAATCATCGATCGGTGCATGTCATATGAAACGAGGTTTAATGCGACGCGTGATGAGATTTAATGTCGCCACGCTTCTCGTGGCGCATCCCGAGCACAAGGGGAGCGTTTCGTTGTTGTCACCTCGCGTGGATTTGTATATTGATGCCGCATGCCTGCGAGTGCATTGGGAGTAATTTAAATTTCAACGCGAAGCTATGCCGCCGATGGTAATTGATAAAGTGTTCCACGATTAATATTCCGTCACCGTGTGTGACCGTGACTCGTGTAAATGCTACGAGCGCTCGGTTATACAGGCAGGATGTAATCGGCATTCCTCTGTGATTACACATCGCATTTGACGCACACTTGTACACCCCGAACTGCTCGATTGACAAAATACCTCAGCATCTCCGCGAGATGCTCTCATCATTCGCAGACAGAATTAACCCCGCTTACTTCGCGAGCAAGGTCTCCCTCGTGGCTTATCGATTTGTCGTTTACTCGTTTCGCCAATGCATGATATTTTATTGATATTTTTCGCCCAGGTCATTTTTGCGAAGAGATGACCGTGCACGATTTTTTTACGTGTCGATAACCTCGGTTTGTTGAATTTTTATCCTTGCTTAATTAATTGAAAACGTGTAAAAACATTCTATTAAAAGTGAAATTCGAGATTTTTTACATTCATTCTCATCTTTCTTTTTTCATGAAGTGGGCGGCTGAATTCTTTGCGTTGCTACGTTCTTTGCATCAGAATGAATTTTGAAAAGAAAACAATTTTTTACTAATTCTGGCTGTTTGTTTATTTGTACTATTTTGAAATTTGAAAATTGGTAATTGAATATTGTAACAAACTATTACCGATTATTCCTTCTCTCGAAATATGTTTTCTTTTTTTTCCTTTCTGCGCAAAACTGCGTACTTTTTTTCATGAACCAAAGCTTTTAGTTTGAAATACGCAATAAAATTGTTTATAAAAATGATAAAATGGAGAAGAGTAAAAACATTTTTCATGGCGTCGTAAACGAGTCTGCTTGAGCCAAGAGGATTTCGCATTCAACCGAAATCGCGGCGCATTATTTTCCCGAATGTTTCAAGATTCAGTGCACTTCTCGTTGTAGGTTTTCGAGATTTTGTTTGTTACATTGTACCGTTCCTCTCGATTCGTGCAAACAAGGCTTCGAGTCCTCTCAATATTTGGAACTGCATCGTTATACGTAGCTCATTTTTCTCGTGCGCTCGATTCCCCGAGTGCACCGCTTCAATCTGGATTTTTTCAAAGTAAAGATTCTTGAAAATGTGTATTATTGAATTGCCGATCTCACTGTCAAAAAAAATGTGGCGACAACAGTAATTACAATATCCCGGAGCTCGGAAGTTTGCGCTGACGTCGTATGTACCTATTTAGCGATTCTCACTCGTCTTCTCGGTACTCGTACATACGTATATAATGTACAGTTATTCATGTATGGAATTATGCAGTTCTGCCTAACACAACCGACTAGTAAATATACAATTAACCCATTTACACTGCTTCCGTCAAAGTACGAGTACACTGGCTATTTTACGGCAGTTGCGTTGTTAAAGCCACGAATCGTTTGTCTTCCTCACTTTTCCTTGAAAATGGACCATCGACACCATTTTCATTCCAAGAAGTGTAGAAAGATCGAAAAACGACGTCTTTTTTTGGACATTAACAGACGAACTGTTTAGAATCTAAAAACGAACGAAATGAGTGGTCGTAAAGTTGGATCTGTTGAAAATGCTAAATCCTCAGGAAGAAACTGAAGAAAATTCCAATTTTTGTTCAGTAATTATTTTCCAGGATAAGAGAAGATATCATTATAATATTTTTGAGAAGAGAGTTCATAAGATTGAAACACTGATTACCTTGAGGCGCACTTCGGTAACAAGGGATAAATTCGATAGCGCGTTTTTTACGTTCTTCGATGCTTCGCTTCACCTAAATGTCCTTCGATCATGTAATCAGCTCATGTTCCAGCGATACCCAGCAGGCGTGTCGTCTGAGCATTGTGTGCTAATGCCCGATGCGAGAGAAACGCTCGCCGAAAAGTGAGCTTCGCCTCGGTCACCTCATTCACGCGAAACTGTGACGTTTTATGCCCGCGATAATGAAAATATTTTCGCGTACGATTAGCTCCCGCGTACGTGATGTATACGAGTTTCTTTTTTTCTTTTCGTTTTACAAAGGAAGTCGGGCGTGGAAGGGACGCTTTTTTTATCCGCGCGAGTAATTCTCGATTGCTTGTTTTCTATTTGTGGCGCCAACTCATACGAGACTACGAGCGATAACGAACGGCGCGTGACTTTTGAAAAAAGAAACCGTGCAATTTTATTTGTCGCTGAGTTAAACTCGGGGTAAACAGTGTTATTTCGAGCGAGGTGGGAGAAGTTGTTTTTTGAGAGATTTTCCATTTTCCCTGATTTTCATACGCGAATTCGTTTTGTATTGCAGAATGGCTGCGGACGCAGCGAATAAAAAAGCGGAGCGCGAAGCTCTTCGCGGTGTGATACAACAATGGAACGCGAATCGTCTGGACCTTTTCGAACTTTCCGAACCAAACGAGGTGAGTTGAAAAAGATTTCGCGCTATTGCCATTTTATGAAAATGCCCACTGCAGACTTTCAGTCCGTACATTTCGTAAAAACTTTGCTCGCTCTTCAAGTCTTTCTTGCCCCTTAAATCACTGTATTGTAGGGAGGAATGTTTTTCACCTGAATTTCACGAAGATTTGATTAAAAAGTTTAATTGATTATTGCAAGTAATGTTTTTTGATGAAAATAATGAAAATTCATGATTTTGTGACACCTTGCTCCGAATATTCATCGTCAAAATTACGTTTAGATTTGATTTTGTATAAGGGGCGTTCCACGCCAAGTCGGCCACTTTTTTAGGTGACCCCTTTTGATTTGGCTGGAAATTTTATATGTTATAGAGCTCGACAAAAGACGTATTCATGATTTTTTTGAGATTTTTCCGATGACTTTCTTAAAATATAAGTTTTTATCAAAAAACTAGGTTTTTTTTTGAAACACTCATCACTTTTCGAAAAATCCACCAAATGAGTCGTTTCTTTTCCTAAATTGCTTGTTTCCTAATGCTTTTCAATTTGAAATTTTCTTTTCATCCACAAATCTTAGTTGTAGCCTCCACTTTTTTTTAGTTCGAAGCAAAAAAATTTTTTTTTCGAGATGTTTGCCATTTTTGATTTTTTTGAAAAAATTCCTAGAGAAGCTTTCATCAATTTAAAGATTTTTGAATTTGGCATTAGCGTGGGCAGAAAGTAATTTCTAATTTTTTTTCAATTTTACATTTTTTTTCCTTATATTGTATGTTTGGACTTAATTCTACTCTGAAACATTTTCAAATATTCCTTTTTTTGACTCGTTAAACTCTCTAACATCTTGACATTGAAATCACACTCTTTTTTCATATTTTTTTTAGTAAAATAATTCAATTATATTACTGCATGCATCCGCATGTTGACGTGCATTTGTTTTGAGTTAATTGTATTTTTATTTTTTTGATAATTAAATTATTTTACTTAAAAAATTATGGAAGAAGAGTGTGATTTCAATGTAGAGATATTATAGAGTTTAAGGAGTCGAAAAAAGGAATATTTAAAAATGTTTTAAAGTAGAATCGAGTCTTAACATGCAATATGAGAAAAACAAAAATTTGTAAAATTGAAAAAAAATTGGAAATTACTTTCTGCCCACGTTAATGCCAACTTCGAAAAATTTTTAATTGATGAAAGTTTCTTGAGGAATTTTTTCAAAAAAATCAAAAATGGCAAACATCTCGGAAAACAAATTTTTTTGCTTTGAACTAAAAAAAAATGGAGGCTACAACTTCGATTTGTAGATTGAAAGAAAATTTCAATTCGGAAAGCATTCGAAAACAAGCAATTTAGGAAAAGAAACGACTCATTTGGTGGATTTTTCGAAAAGTTATGAGCGTTTCAAAAAAAAACTTAGTTTTTCGATATAAACTTATATTTTAAGAAATTCATCGAAAAAATTTAAAAAAAAAACATGAATACGTCTTTTGTCGGGCTCTATAACATATAAAATTTTTAGCCAAATCAAAAGGGGTCACCTAAAAAAGTGGCCGACTTGGCGTGGAACGCCCCATATATTCTCTATGTTGTTAATTGATAATAATAATTTCCACTACCGATACGCATCGATACTAAATAATACACCGTAATCATACAAAAGCCATTCCACTATTCATCAATTGATCACGAAAGCCGTGACGTGGAAAATTGAAAATTCGCGTTATCGTCTTAATTTGTAGCCCGAGCGCGTCTGTGTTATTTTCTCTCGGCGCCTCTCGAGTTCCGCAAATATTTAACCTGTCCACTTTCTCCCAGTAAAAAAGCAGATCGATTCGTTTGGCTTAATCGGCAAGTTAAGGGGCGAAACTCACGAGCGAAATGGAGTAACGTCTTCGTTAAAAAAAAAGATTCGATATTCTTGGGAGAGGAATTCCGGCCTCTGATAGCGCGAGGTTTGGCTCCGAATCGTTCGGGCGTTTCATCGTGACAATAAAGTAAGTCGGCATTCGGACAAGCGTCGATGGGTGAGACCATTACGCCTTTTCCAGGGCGTCGATAGTCGTTATCGCGGCTTACTTCCGCTTGCTCGTCCCACTCTTAACCTTCTTCGCTGCCCTACCCTCGCGAGTAAAATCTTATAGGGTGGAAGAGACCTTATCCCCCGAGTAGCGACTTACCGAACGTTATCCCGAACCATGTTTTTGGAGAATAAATGGAGCCCACTCCCACTATAAACTGCGGAAAGTAATTATTATACGTTGAAATCAAGAGATTCCAAGACTAATAAACGTCTCCAGCGCACTTTGGAGTTGGCTTTATCTTCGGAGTAAATTTAATATTCACGCGGCAAGAAAGAAAGTTTATTTATTTGTTAGCGAGACTCGTTAAATTTTTTATCCCCTTTCTCCGTCGTTTCTGACTCCTCTGTAAGGGTTTTTTATTCGCATAGAAAAAAATGAGTTCCCCTCGATAAGTGCGAGTTTATCCAATATCCGATGAGTTCTCGTAAATGGTGAAATGATCGGAAATTTACTCGCGCCTCAAATAAAATTAAAAATGTCGTTCTTCTTCGTCACGAAGTTATGACGAGGAACTTTTCCGTCGTAAAAGGAATTTGAATCGCCGTCGACGTGGCATCGATTTGTGCAAACGAGTACTCTTTACGTTCACAGGTATCGAACGTCTTATCAGACCAGGAGAAAAAGTCTCGTGACGTTCTTTTGACACAAGCGACGATTTGCGAAGAAAAATCGAGCATCGCCGCCCCTATTTTTCACCGGCTTTTCGGGGATTCCAAATTTCGAATTGCCGAAAAACTTTGTCCTCTCGTTTCGAGACGAGAGCTCATTCAAATTGACGTCGTTTTTCAAGTTGTTTCAATTACAGCTCGCTCGGAACTCGAGATAGTTGATTGACCGTTTTTGCGATTAACGAAATTTAACTTTCCTTGGACCTTGATATCAGAGCAAACGGGTCAGCGAACACACGATGGAAGAGAAGAAAGTTTTACGACGCGGCTTGAATAGCGATCGACGTGAATTACTTCCACTCGAAGAAAAATTTACGAAATAGTTCGAATTTCGAGCATGATTCATCACGAAAAACTTTGAAAAATTGTAAAAGTACTTGAATTTCCCGAGCTTGCAGTTTTGTTCGAAAAAAAAGGAAGATTTTGTACTCGAAGATTAAATAATACGATATTGTTGTTGAAAAGAGAAACGTGGAATGCAGCAAAATTGCGGAATTCGTAAAATTACGTGTACATACTTTAGAGATAATTCTTTGAGGTGAGAAAGGTTGTCAATGCTTGGCTCTGACATGGTTGTTGTTTGTAGTGGACGCCAAAACTTTTTCGACTTGTTTCATCGGATGTGCCGGGTTACCACGGGTTACAGACTACATACACTCTTTCCGGATTCTGGAAGGAACGAGCGCCATTTTGCCTCAACAACGCGATCTGCGCAGGTTGAAATCGATCAATGCGCCATCTGTAAACAAAATGGCGCCACAGACATAACCTAAATTTATAAATTAACTATAAACAAAACGTAATGAGGACGGATTATATTTTAATAATTTATGCCTTACACGCAATTCGTGACAAAAGGTATGAAAAGTAAATGAATATCCACACATCAAGACTTTTCGCGACAGTAAAAAACAACAAGTTGTTTTTCAACATTTCAACGTAAATATTTCCTTTTCTTTTTAGAAAGATGCTCTAAATTTAGGATATCGTCGATGCAGGTTTAAGAAATCTTAGTTTTATTGTCGCAAGTAAAAAATGGATCATCTCCGCGAACCAGTTTTGTACGTTGGAGATATCGAAGACGATATCGATGTATTTTCACCTCCAGCTTCCGGAGAAGAATACATAAAACGCGTGATGTGAGTTTCGGCCCGATAAATTGAACTACATGAAAATGAATTAAAAATGTGATCTTTTTTTAGTTTGGAAGCGAGAAAATGCGAAAACGTGGTCGTCGCTGAGATCGATGAAACCAAATTGAAAAAACCTACGATCAATGTACAACCAGTACGTATAATCTGCATTTTAGACGTCGATGTCCAATGATTACAATTTCCCTTTTAAAGTCAACAGATTGCGTTTCAACACCAGCTCATTTGATGCCAACGCAAGAGTGGCAGAAGTATCAATTAAAAGACTTTTCGAAAACCAGAATGTACGTCACGAGGATCAAAACTTCGGTTCAATGTCCTAAAACTCCTCCTGTAGAACTGGTAAAATTACAACGCGATTCCTCCCAATTTAAAGTACAATCAAGAATACATCAATTTAATAAATTGGTAATTTTTTGCAGCCAGAAAGCGATGACGACGAGGCTTGGATCGATATTTGTACAGGTTGCAAAGAAAATTGCCAATACGTCGACCCGACGCTTTGTCTGATTCTCACCATGAATCAGCCGACGATAGAAAGTGTTTTGGAGTATTTAGTAAATCACGTGAAAAATAGCAAAGCTATAAATCACAAACTCGGGGCTTGGATTTATTCTTTGTTAGTCGCTCTCGAATTGCCGTTGAATCCAGATACGTGCTCTTGCTTACGACTTTTGGCGAGATGCTGTTCCACCATTCGAATAAATTTGGTAATTGTTCAATTGTAATTAGTCATAAGAATAATTGCGACTGATTGGAATTTAATTATTTCCAGAATTCATCGGATACCTCCATGTTGGGGACACTGAATCTTTTTATTTGCCTGGTGGCAAGATACTTCCGCCAACTCGATTTAGCAGACCAAAACTGAAGATTTATCATTCCAAAATACAACATGGAACATTTTGAAATCATTTAATATATTATGTAATAAATTTTACAATTTTTAAAATGTTTTGATTCGATATCATCTTAAAAAGACAGAATGTGCAGCGACGGTTCAGCTTTTTATAAAAAATCTGCACTTTAATATACATTCTCTTGGTCTTGTATCAGCGCAGTCGCCAATCTCTCCAAATCGTCGTAGCTTAAATGATTAACTTTGTATTTCAAATCCTTCATCGTTTCGTTCGCTATGGATTGTGCTTCGGGTTCCGAATAGTAACGTTTTAAAACCCTCGCCATTTCTTTCCTCAAGACGTTCATCTTTGAATTGACTTGAGCGTTGTCGTTCGAATTCTGTACAGTTTTTTTTACAACTAAATTTAGTTTCGTTCCCTCCTTGATTCCTGGGTAAAAGTTTATCGCGTTTTCGTCTGAAAAACAAACCTTTTTTGAATGCCATTCTATTCGAAGTAAAAAATTGTAGAATGCAAAAAGTTTTTTTACCAGCTAAAGTTTTTCCAGTTAGCAACAGCTTTTGTTGAACGACCTCGATTCCCATCGAATCTTTTACTTTGTGTTTCAGTTCCAGCACAGATTCTGTCGGCGAAATCTGTAATTTACGAAGAAAAATTTACATCGTGAATTTAGAGCGTGCAAAATTTCAATTGAATACAAGTGCAAGCCGGGTAAAAAAACTATTTCCGGCCTGGTTTTTCTCGCTCGATTCACAATTGTACATTAAAAAGAAACGTAAAATTGAATGAAAATGACACGTACGTCAACGACGCATTCGCTCCCTTGCAGCATTTTAATAGTGACCTTCATGATTAGATATAAACTGTTTTACGTAAAAATAACAGGTAAAACGACTAAAACTCTTTATAAAGTATAAAACTCGGAACACTTTCGACGTCTTTTACAGTTGTACAAAAATTTCGCATATTTTCGTGTTTTGGAGGTTATGTTTATCTGTTTCCCTTTTTTGACAGTTTCCGAAGAGGAAAAGGCAGCCAGCGACCCTCAGCGGATCTTCAAGTAAGTAATCGATAAAACGATATAAAATCTCCGAAACGTCACAAACGTAACTTTCTGTGCAAACACACATGCAGTAAATATTATTTTCTCGCGTCGCAGATTTTTCAAAACCCAAAAATATAAACCAATCTCGTCAGCATGGGTAACAGATCGAGTTTGCTTTTGCGGGAAGAAGAAATCGCACAAATACAGGAAGCCACTGGCTGTAAGTACATCAAAATAATACATCGAAGTGTCACTCGACGTCAATATTTTCAAAATAAACATTTCGCTTTGTTCGAGAAACGTGAAAAACTCGAAAGAAATGTGAAAAAAATAACACTCGATCATTTTTCTCGGCCTTTTTTTCCGACTTCCCAAAAGTGTTTTTTTGGACTTCGAACCCTCGACTTTAATTATTATCTTTAATTACCCTTGGGCAATTTTCCATCTCTAAAATCTTAGTTAAAATTTTATCTTTTTTTTAGTTACTTCGAATCAGATCGAAAGACTGTACAGTCGCTTCACGAGTTTGGATCGTGGAGACTCCGGGACCCTCAGTCGCGACGACTTTTTCCGAATCCCGGAACTGGCCATAAACCCCCTGGGAGACCGAATAATCAACGCCTTTTTCAATGAGAGCGGCACCGATCGAGTCAACTTCCTGCAGTTCATGCAAGTTCTCTCGCATTTTCGGCCGATTAAAGCAAAAGCGCTGAACATACTGAATTCCAGACAAGAAAAACTGAGATGTAAGCCAATGGCACCCAAACTTGCCATTTTTTCATGTCAAAATCTCGTCTAATACATGCAACGCAATTTTTTTAGTCGCATTCAAGATGTACGATTTGGATAACGACGATATGGTGTCGAAGGAAGAACTTTTGGCAATTTTGCATATGATGGTTGGCGCCAACATCAGGTAAATAAAGAAAAAAAGAGAAGAAAGAAAGAAAAATTAACTTGACTTTCGTTGTTGCAGCGAAGAACAACTAACGAGTATCGTGGAACGTACGATTCTCGAGGCGGATGAAAACGGAGATGGAATGATCTCGTTCGAGGAATTTTGTAAAGCTTTAACGAGAACAGACGTCGAGCAAAAAATGTCAATTCGATTTCTTAGTTAGAACAGCACTCAAATGTCAGCGTCTTTCAATTGCCTCCTTAATTTGTTCCAGGCGGTTTTTCAATAGCATTTAACATTTGATTGTGTTGCAAACGTTGCCGACAAGGTTAAAATCGTTTTGTCTTGCGTTGCCATAAAACACCTGTGTAATATATAATTTTTTGTTTCGTTGAATACAGTGTATATATGTACTTAAATCTATTTAATTAAATCTCTTTTGATGGATTGAAAGAATGGATTCGCTCTTTTTTATTCCATTACAGTTTAATACAGATATAATGTAACAGTTTTGCTTACAAATAACCAAATCAGTGATGCGCACTTTCAAAACCGAAAATATAATTGGACATATTCACAGTTGAAATTGCTCCCCCATACTTTACATGAGCACAGATAATTTTATAAATTATAACACACGAGACATAAAAAAGTATTTCAGTAGTCGTAATTCCATTTCGTATTCCTTGGTCGTTCGGTCCGTCGAAAGATTTCTCTACGCCGTCGACGACACAGCCAATTTTTTCAGATGCTCCATGAACACTTGTAAACTGACGTCATCAGTCAATACCGGGGCTCCGCTTTCCTGTACAATGCAACAATTCCCAATTAACATTCGCAGTCTTGCAATTTTGCAGAAGCATAAAAACGAGTTCAGAATACACAGTAAAAAATTGAGATATCTAGGCATATTTTACAAAGATCTTCAAGTTATTGAAGAGAATGTTCATAAAAATAAGCAAGATAATTTCCATCCAAATCGGCGTGAACCTTAAACCTTCCCAGCACAGAAATGGCACTCAAAAGTGCGCGTGTGTTAAAAAACTCGACAGTGAATAACGAAAGAATGGCAATATTGGCAACGCTGCCAAGAAAAAAGATAAAGTGTTAATAAATTCTAGCGCTGGTCTCGGAAGCTCCGCCACCATTATTCCCTGATAAAACATATAAGAAAATATGATAAATTCGCATGCAATATAACAAAATAAAACACACCCCACTAGGCATTGGCATCGCCTGGATCACCGGAACATGACAAAATGAAAATTAATTAATCACAAGATATGAATGTAACTGATTAAATTGATTCAATTTAAATTGACTTTTTGGATCAAAAAACAACTTTATCGACGACTGAAAAAATCAATAAAAACGCAGCGAAACTTACTCCTCCATACGCATACATGTTATTATGCGTTTGACTGGGGTTGACTTTGCTAAGCAAAAATCTCGCTTGCGATCCGCCTTGTTCCGTATCGATGTATCGCGGAGCCGGGAATCTCCCCGCGAGAATATCAGCAGCGTCGTCGACAGGAGCTGCCAATAATTGACGAAAGTTGTCGTACTCCGGTAAATCCTGGTACTTCAATTGCCGCCACTGAGCAATCGTCTAAAAAACAAGAACATTATAATCCAAACATTTTCTTGGACATACAAATTCGTACTTCGCCATGGAATATGAGAATTTGGAAAAAGGTGTCCATCAACAAAATCCGGTCAGGTTGAATCGACGAAGTGTCCAATAAAACCGGCTCGGGTGGTCCACCAAATCCGTAACTGTACAAAATAGGCTGGACCATGATCAACGAATTCGTCAAGTCCTCGCGCATCAACATGTGCCTAAAACCAACCAAATTCTTATTCCCCTTTCAAAACAAATCAACAAAATGCATTCAAAAAAAAACCTATAAAAGCTCGTTTCATCCGGCGAATTATTGAAGACTTGAAGAAACTGCGATCTGCGTAAATGGTACATGAACTGCGGGTACAAAGAAAAGTTTTCCGCGAGCCTGAAGCTGTTCGGGTCGTCTTTCGCGTACTCTCCGAATTTCTGGCACTGCATGAAACCAACCATTAATAAAAATTCAACCACAAGGCAAATTACTCCCGACACTTACGAGCCTTATAAGCATTCTATCGACCCAACGAAGAACTTCCGGTCCCTCTTCGCTTTCCGCTCGGAAAACCGCTAAACGAGACATCAAAACAGCCGCGGCCTCTTGATCGAATCCCGCGCTGATATGATGTAACGACGTCGTAGCATCCGCCCAACTATTACAAAAAATACAAACATCAGTTGAAATAAACCCATAAATTTCTTCGGCATGAAGAAATCTTGCATCGCGTTTACTTTCTGGCGATGGTCGTGACCCGGATTCTCCTCTGGCCGCTGCTATGTTGGTACTGCGTGATGAATTGTATACATCCTCTTCCTCCTTGAGGGATCGGTGCAGCGTGTTGATTAACAACTTCGAAGATGAAAGCTGCTGTCGTAGACGGCGTCAGAGAGCAAAACTTCCATTGGCAAGTACCACCCAAACCATACTCTTGTTCGCCGACGCTCGGACCTTTGACCCCGAGCGACACGCACGGGCCAATGGCTCCTGAAACTTTCAGCTCGCGCGAAGTCTTCACCTCGAGGGTCGCATTAAACGCCATCTTCAAGTCGCCTTTTGGGTCCTTGGAGAAGACGCGCTGGAAAGTTTGCTTGAACAACGACGAGTTAAAAGAGTCGCCCATGACCATGTGCCCTCCCGTCGAGTTGCAGCATTGCCGCATTTCCAGAAGCCCCGTCTGGTCCAAGGCGCAGGAATAAATATCGATGATGTGACCGTTAGTCGCTGCTCGGGCAGCGAGTCCGTCGTAATGCTTCGTCGCTTTTTTCATGAATTTAGCGTTGTCCTTCTGGATGTCGTGGTGGGAACGAATCGGCTGGCGAAGGTCGTCGGTTACCACCATGCCGGGTCCTTGGGAACAAGGTCCGCCGAGGAACAGCATTATTCTGCAGAGAAAATGGGTACGTTATTTTTGAATTCGGCGATGACCGCGGGGATTGTTTTACCTCCCCCCGGTGTTAGCGTAACTCGCTTCCAGTAAACCCGTGGCCACTGCTAAGGCTACTCCTGTGGATCGTAGAGACCGTTTTCCGGATGCCACAGGCCAGGGATCGCGCTGCAATTCTCCTAATAAATCGGTGAGGCTCATGTCACATTTGTGGACCGGTTGGAGGAACCGATTAGCCGGGGGAAGTGGTTGACCT
>JABFQM010003037.1:0-12942 GCA_022816865.1 Zelostemma sp. ZL-2020
TTACATTGTAATTTTGGAGGTTAATTTGCATTGTGATTCGAAATTGTAAATTTACATTGTAATTTTGGAGAGTTAATTTACATTGTAATTTTGGATTGTAAATTTACATTGTAATTTGAAATTGTGACTTTACATTGTCAGTCCCGAATTGTTAATTTACATTGTAATTTTGGATTGTAAATTTACATTGTAATTTGGAATTGTGAATTAATGTTGTGGAATTCTGAATTGTAAATTTACATTGTAATTTTTGATTGTAAATTAACATTGTAATTTTGGAGGTTAATTTGCATTGTGATTGGAAATTGTAAATTTAAATTGTAATTTTGGAGAGTTAATTTACATTGTAATTTTGAATTGTAAATTTACATTGTAATTTTGGAGAGTTAATTTACATTGTAATTTTGGATTGTAAATTTACATTGCAATTTTGGAGCGTTAATTTGCATTGTGATTGGAAATTGTAAATTTACATTGTAATTTTTGATTGTAAATTTACATTGTAATTTTGGAGCGTTAATTTGCATTGTGATTGGAAATTGTAAATTTACATTGTAATTTTGGAGAGTTAATTTACATTGTAATTTTGGATTGTAAATTTACATTGTAATTTGAAATTGTGAATTAATGTTGTGGAATTCTGAATTGTAAATTTACATTGTAATTTTGGATTGTAAATTTACATTGTAATTTGGAATTGTGAATTAATGTTGTGGAATTCTGAATTGTAAATTTACATTGTAATTTTTGATTGTAAATTTACATTGTAATTTCTGATTGTAAATTTACATTGTAATTTGGAATTGTGAATTAATGTCGTGGAATTCTAGATTGTAAATTTACATTGTAATTTTGGAGGTTAATTTGCATTGTGATTGGAAATTGTAAATTTACATTGTAATTTTGGATTGTAAATTTACATTGTAATTTGGAATTGTTCATTAATGTTGTGGAATTCCAAATTGTAAATTCACATTGTAATTTTTGATTGTTAATTAACATGGGAATTGATACTGAAATTCAACGTTGTGAATTTACATTGTAAATTCCAAATTGCAAATTTACATTGTAAATTGAAAACAGAATTCACAATAAACGTCGGCATTGTTAATTCACATTGTAAATTCCAAATTGTAAATTTACATTGTGAAAATTCCAAATTGTAAATTTACATTGTGAAAATTCCAAATTGTAAATTTACATTGGGAAAATTCCAAATTGTAATTTTACATTGTAAATTCCAAATTGCGAATTGACATTGTAAATTCGCATCACTAAATTCACATCGTAAATTTTAAATTGTCAATTCCAAATTGTAAATTTACATTGTAAAAATTCCAAATTGTAAATTTACATTGCAAAAATTCCAAATTGTAAATTCACATTGTAAATTCCAAATTGTGAATTTACATTGTAAATTCGCATCACTAAATTCACATCGTAAATTTTAAATTGTCAATTCCGAATTGTAAATTTACATTGTAATACGATGGATTGTCGTACCCCGGAAGAATTTTGTTTTTTATGCTGGGTTTTGTTTTCAGGTGGATTCGTAATTTTTGGCGGGAAAATGGAGGATGGATCGATTTCGAATGAGCTGTGGCATTACGACGTGGGGTTGAGGATTTGGAGTTTGAGGGCGAGGAAGTCGAGGTTTTTGCCGCCAAAATTGACGCGGCATACGATTACTTTGGCGGAGGATCATGTTTATTTGTTCGGAGGAAGTAACGTCGACGGGGAATTTTCTTCTAGTCTTTATAAGATTAAACTTGACCTTTGTAAGGAGTGACCTTTTTGGGGTGTTTTGAGATTTTACGTTGTGAATTTACATTGTAATTTTGGATTGTTAATTTACATTGTAATTTTGGATTGTTAATTTACATTGTAATTTTGGATTGTAAATTTACATTTTAATTTAGAAATTTTGAATTTACATTGTAATTTTGGATTATAAATTTACATTGTAATTTAGAAATTTTGAATTTACATTGTAATTTTGGATTGTAAATTTACGTTGTAAATCTGAATTGTAAATTTACATTGTAATTTTGGATTGTAAATTTACATTTTAATTTAGAAATTTTAAATTTATATTGTAATTTTGGATTCTAATTTACGTTGTAATTTTGGATTGTAAATTCACATTGTAATTTAGAAATTGTACATTCACATTGTAATTTAGAAATTGTACATTCACATTGTAATTTAGAAATTGTAAATTTACATTGTAATTCTGGATTGTAAATTTACATTGTAATTGGGGATGGTAAATTTACATTGTAATTTAGAAATTTTGAATTTACATTGTAATTTTGGATTGTAAATTTACACTGTAAATCTGAATTGTAAATTTACATTGTAATTTTGGATTGTAAATTTACATTTTAATTTAGAAATTTTAAATTTATATTGTAATTTTGGATTCTCATTTACGTTGTAATTTTGGATTGTAAATTTACATTGTAATTTAGAAACTGTAAATTCACATTGTAATTTAGAAATTGTAAATTTACATTGTAATTTTGGATTGCAAATTTACATTGTAATTGGGGATTGTAAATTTACATTGTAATTTTGGATTGTAAATTTTCATTGTAATTTTGGATTCTTAATTTTCATTGTAATGTAGAAATTGTAAATTTACATTGTAATTTAGAAATTTTGAATTTACATTGTAATTTTGGATTGTAAATTTACATTGTAAATCTGAATTGTAAATTTACATTGTAATTTTGGATTGTAAATTTAAATTTTAATTTAGAAATTCTAAATTTATATTGTAATTTTGGATTGTAAATTTACATTGTAATTTAGAAACTGTAAATTCACATTGTAATTTAGAAATTGTAAATTCACATTGTAATTTTGGATTGTAAATTTACATTGTAATTTAGAAATTGTGAATTTACATTGTAATTTTGGATTGTAAATTTACATTGTAATTTTGAATTGTAAATTTACGTTGTAAATTTACATAGTAATTTTGAATTGTAAATTTTCATTGCAATTTTGGATTGTTAATTTACATTGTCATTTTAGATTGTAAATTTACATTGTAATTCAGAAATTGTAAATTTACATTGTAATTTTGGATTGTAAATTTACATTGGAGTTTTGAATTGTAAATTTCCGTTGTAAATTTACATAGTAATTTTGAATTGTAAATTTTGAATTGTAATTTTGAATTGTAAATTTACATTCCAAATTTACATTAATTATAAATTTACATTGTAATTTTACATTCCAAATTCACATTATAAATCACACAACCAAACAAAATCATTCATAAACACACTAATAATTTCAGTTGCTTCAGCTTCACAGGATTCTTCAAAAGTTGCGCTCTCGATTCCATCTCCTTTTTCTTAATCGCCAGCAGCGGATCCTCTTGCAATTTTCGCACCTAATCAATTTGTTCCGTCCCAGAAAAAAATCGCAGCGATGGTGGAATACACTCTAAAAAACATAAACAAATTAGAACAAAATTCAAGCTTTTTTTTAGAAACAAATGATAACCTTATTATCCAAACAAAAGTTCGAAAAAAAGATCTGAACAATTTGAAAAGTTTTCAAAAACGAATTTCGAAAATCAGCTAAAACCCTTTTTCCATTAACAAATTCGAGCCCTTTCCTCCCAATTTACCACGCTCTACGTGATTATAAGGAATTCTATTGAGCTCGACGTCTTTTTTCGCTTGCTCCGAATTTTCGAAAGTTTTGTCGATCGCTTTTCCGAGCAAATAATCTTCCCGATTCACGGACGTGTTCGGGCCCTTGTACATCCAATCCAATTTCTGCTCGTCTTTTTTCTCAATAACGCCTTGCTTCATGGCATAAGAAGTCAATTCTTCTTTGTCGCGTTCCATTTCGAGTTCGCGTTTTAATTGCGCGATTTTCCGCTTTTCCTCGTGGTCCTGTTTTTCCGCTTTCCACACTTTTTCCATGTTTTTCATGGTCGATGGGTGCCATGACTTTTTAAGGTTCTGTCACGGGAAAATAGATCGCGGGGTTACGGAAGTTTATGGTTTTCCGCAGTTTTTTTTCTTACCAAATCTCCGCCGCCCATTTTTCGAGTTTCGGGGGTTGTTTTTGTTGTTATAGGGGTGTTTAAAGTTGTTTTTTATGGGGTTTTTGTACTCCTGTAAATAGATCGAGGGAGTTGCACACGAAAATACACTTGAAGTTGGCGGCGATTGATGAGCGTGAAGCGGGTCGAGAAGTATCGATTATCGAATTGCAAGCGCGGGAAATTTGAATTTCATAACATTACGAACTTGCGGGAATCGATTCGAAAATTGGTTTATTTAAAATTTGAGGATTATCTTGATGATTTTTGAGCGATTATCAACGAATAAATATCAAGTCGTGGAATTTTGGGGTCGTTTTTCGTAGTTTTAAAGATTTAGTGTTTTTCGCATGATTAGTGTAAAATCTTGGGTAGTAAAAAAGTGGAACAGGACGGAACGGTATTTATCATTACGTATACGCGTAATAAACTATTTTGCAATAGCGTCTTTACGATGTTATAAGTGAAACATGTAATTGTAGGATTTGAATAGCGCGCGTCCTAACTAGGTGGCGCGCTGGCATGAGAGAGAGAGAGAGAAACCGGAAACGGGACAATAGAATGAATAATTAGGTAGTGAAACAACATTCAAAAAACCACACCAACCACGACTTCATGACTGATTTATTACTAATTGCCTTTCATTGCGTGGCCTAAGAATAAATAATACAAAGTCGCCAATTGCAGCACCTGTAAAAACATTGGTTCGGAAGTGAATCGAAAGGATATTGTCGATCGATTATCTGATCGGCAGGGTCATTGAACGATTATGTATGTGTGTAAGATCGTATTATCTCAACCCGTTTGAATGTTTTCAATGACACGAAAAATAATCCTCCAGCTGTGAACCCTTCGGTACGCTGACACCTTGCAATCACTAATATGCTACTTCTTTTCAATGCATTACTTGGAAAATCGTAAAATTTTGAACAAAAAAAGGCCTTTTGTACGGCTACACTCGCCTGCGTGATTTTATCACACCAGAAAGTGCATACAAATATTTCCAGGCCAGTTAGACAAAGTCGAATGGTTGCAACATATTTGTTATTCACTGAAAAAGCATAGTATTCACATGAAACGTCGAGTTTTTTGAGCAACCCTACACCGAGAGAAATTTTGCTGTAAAAATTAGGTTTTAAAAAGAAAAATGTACTGTTTTTAACAGTAACTCAGGGACAGATCAGGCCAAACGTCTAATTTACTGTTTTCGCAGTAAATATACCCCTTCTCTCAACAGAGACTTTTTTCTACCCTTAAATTTATCTTTGCGGGACAACTTATTCTCCTGTTTTTTAACGGTAAAATTCCCATCGTAGTACATGGAAACTATTCACCGTCGATGACTGAGGTTTTCCGTATCAGTGCAACGAATTTTGATGTTTCTCAACAGGAAAATTTCTCCGGAGTTTGAAAAAGCGTTATTTGAATGAATTTTATGGTTATTTCATTGTATTTATATCACTTATTCAATCAATACTTTTAACAAATCATTAATTTTATAAGTTCTTTTCGGGCCCGTAGGGGAGAAGGGGGATGCATATCATTTTCACAAGGGGATAGATACAATCATAACGTTTATATTATAGAATTTCCTCCCAGCCCGCAAAGCGCTCCCATACTTCATATGAAATACCACTCTCGTGCTACCTAGTAGCGGAATGGTAGCAACGTAGCAGCAGTAGTGAGTTTTTGACACAGTCTGCTCCCATATTCGCTCCCTTTGCGCTACCAGAGCACTACCGAAGTACATCTCAGAAGCACTATCATCCTTGCTACCATTCTAAGCTAAGCGAGTCATGGAAGCACTGCTAGTAGTACATAGGTTCTTTGCTGATATAAAAAATAGATTTCAGTTTTGTTTTAATTTTTATTAAAACAAAACTTTTCTTTCCTGTAGTAAAATGGCCTGTAGTGTTTTGTAGAGTTCTGTATCCCGTGTGAAAAAACTCCCCAAAAAAATTTGATTTTTCCACTGGTTTTTTTGACATTTTTTTTCATCGAAGATTCAAATTCGACTCCCAACACTTGAGATCTTAATTACGACATTTTTTATAATTTTTTTATTATGACCCATATTTTTCCTCCGCCACGAAGATTCGAACTCGAGATCCCCCGTCACACGTCTCGGGTTAGAATCACTAGTCGCGCGCGCTACCTACTGGACCATAATCCCTGTGCTGAGAAGGCACATAAATACTGGGTACATATGTCTCGCTCCAAACACTCGTGCCACGGAAGTAGCGCTTCCGTGGCACTACTAGGAGTGCTACCGAGGAGCGCTCCCAAAAATATGCTTCTAATACGCTTCCGTCTTTTAGCTAAACAGGAGGAAGCGCTTCTACCGCACTACTAGAAGTGCTACCAAGGAGCGCTTCTAACAAAACGCTGCGATGCCGCTTCCTTCCAC
Organism: Zelostemma sp. ZL-2020; assembly: GCA_022816865.1. NCBI lineage: Eukaryota > Metazoa > Arthropoda > Insecta > Hymenoptera > Platygastridae > Zelostemma > Zelostemma sp. ZL-2020. The sequence goes on from JABFQM010003037.1 coordinate 6,474, forward strand.
CACACGTACATCGTCAAATACGTACAAGGGATTTTTGGAAGTATGAGTAGATGGTAGCGCCGCTCCTATAAGCGCTCCTAAGATTTTGCGGGCTGGGCTAACTATACTTAACGCATTCTACCTTATCAACGAGACGATGGAACATAAGGATACCGGCGCTATTCCGTGGCCTACAGTTATACTTGGCAGTTTCCTTATATATATATAACACGCTATAGTGCCGGAGATGCTGCGAGAAAGAAATGCAGTGTTTGAAACGTATACCTTCTATTATTTTGCATGCCGCGTTCGATATTGGTTCAATACGACGCCTGCGCAATTGCATGCTCCGATCGACGCGAAAAGCTCGGTTGAAAACAGTAAATTCAACACTCCGCACGGTATATGTGCCGACGCGTGAATTCGAAACTCCTATTGCGTTTGCCAAGCAATTTTTACCGTTATGAAACAGTAGAATTTTTATCCGAAGACTGTATAATTGTAAGGAATTGAGACGCAATAATTCACGCTTTCCCAGTAATAACACAGATGAAAATATTTCCTGCTAGAGTGCTTATATATTACTCTGTAAACAGGATATTTGAAGGAGTGGTTATGAAAAAATAAATATCAATCCTGGCAAACTGCATTGTTGTCTCGGTCTGTCCCTCGGGTACTGTTAAACACAGTAAATTTGTGTGTCGACATCCTACTTTTTACTGCGAAATTTCTCTCAGTGTAGGACTAAAAAATAGGCAACGCATCACATCAAAAAAAGTACATTATGCTGTTAGGGAGAGAGGTGAGCGATTTTAAAGGTTTGCTGCCCTAGCACGACCCGAAGCAAAATCACCTCTCTCGCAAACGGCAAACTATAGTCTTTTTTTCCTACATGCGTCAAAATGACAACATTTTGAAGCGGGTGGTAACGAGAGAGAAAGGGCACATCTCATTTGTGCACGCCAAACGTGCATGTTGTTTCGAGTGGTGGCGCCACTGTTTTTTTGCTTCCTATACCGCGCCACTCATGCTTCCTAGGGAGCATGAGTAAGCAATTGCTTACTTAAATCACGTTACTATAAGCATGCGCCGCTCACATATTTCGTCACCAATAAGATATGTGGGAATTCTCTTTCGTAGAACATGCTTCGGTGGGGGCATTTCGACGCATGTACGGAAGTAATTTATATTTCTAATTTCTAAGCTCTGTTTGCTGCTGGCACAGACGTATGTTACTTTGGAAAAGTGCCACCGTCGTACATAATGAAAAACTGAATGTTGAAATAGTGGGTAGAAAATATACAATGAACATTTACTGTAATTTAGCGACAAGTAGCAATAATGATTGATGTCGTTCAATACACCGTTTAAAGTCATTACGGACAGTCGCAATGCGGTGATTGTCATATCTGAAAAGTATGTAAATCAGATTAAACTGAAATACGGAACTATATCACGAACTTTTCTATACACACATCAATTCGAACTCTAGACGCAAAATCTCGAACTGAGCTGATGCAATCATGAGAAACACTACTGCATTGCTCTGAGTACATATTGACACCGCCGGTAATAAAAGCAACCCAGTTTTCTGCGACGTGCAATTTCACAATTAAGGTAAGATCGGTTCAATCGATAAACGTTCGGTTCGATTGCAATTTTTTATAGTCCTTATTTGTCGATTAAACCATCGAATAAAAAAAACATCAATCCACTTCGAATAAGACAGAATTTATCAACTGATTCGTATTTGAATTGGCTTTTTTCATGAAACAAACCCATGATATATAGTACAAAAAGCTATACGCGTCAGCGATACGTGAGCTGATTCCTAGATGATTTTCCCAAATGTACTGAACATGATTCCAATCGATTCGCATAAAAATGTCAACTAAAACGTATTCGCAGTAAAAGAAAATATATTAGGATAATCAATCATCTACTTCAAGTACGATTCGTGTCTACATAAGAGGATAAAAATAGAACACTGTGCGAACTCACCAATGCCAAAAAAAAGTTCATAAAATTCGATTTGGCCGTATGTCAAGAAACAGGACCAATACAAAACTAAGCTTAGTTCATTGCATTTTGCCCAAATTGACTCGCTTTCATCAGTTTTTCTTTCACAATAAAATTGAAGTTGAGAATTCTCAAAGATGTCCACAATAAGTACTCTGTTGAACAGACATGTGCAGAACTTGACAGAGTTCATTAAACAAATAAAAATTAAGGAAACTCCGTAATAATTCTGAAAGTAATGTCGGAATTCATCAATCAGGAATATTTTCGTATATTGTATGCTCGCATGTATACCATAACGCGGTAACATCGATACAGTTCCCATTGTTTGTAATAATAGAACGTTGTAATTAAACATATGATAATAATACATCCTGCAACTGAATTGTTAACTATTTGTCTACTTTTGTTGTTGTGAATCCAAAGTCCTAAGATTTTCATTTGAAATCGCATCAATGATAAGACGAACATTTTCTCATAAGGGAGCGAATCAACTACTAAAAATATTGGAGGAATCTCGTTACTTTCTAAACGAATATCGACTAAGCGAATCAAACATGATGCATTTTTAATGTTGAAAATATGCGACGAGCTTGTTTTTTCTTTGACTTGACTTTTCCGTCGTTACATCTTATGTATGACGCTCATTGACTATCAAATTGTGTACTTTTTTTAACTTTCATGTTTAGCCATTGCTATTGTTCGATTTTTTTATAATTCATTCATAACAGTTAGAATATTCATAATTTTCTTCACTGTCTAACAAATTTTAGCAATTCGTTTTCAAATAATCATGTAGTTCTACGGAATGAATAATTAGGTACTGAAAGAACATGCAGAAAACCACACCAACCATGACTTCATGACTGATTTATTACTGATTGCGTTCCTTCAAGAAGGTTATAAATAGATAATACGAAGTCGTCAATTGGATTACCTGGAAAGAGATTGGTTCGGAAGTAATCCGGAAGAATATTGTCGATTGATTATGTATTCGGCAATTTTATGAAATGAATGAAAATGTTTCTAAGATCGTATTATGTTAACCGCTTTAAATGTTTCCAATGACACCAAAAAGAATCCTCCAGCTGTCAACCCTTCAGTACGCTGACTCCTCACAATTACTAATATGCTACTTCTTTTTAATGCATGACTTGGGAAATCGTACAATTTCAAACCCCAAAAAGCATTCGATACTGCTGCACTCGTCTGCGTGATTTTATCACACCAGAACATCCAGGTGAACAGTCGCAGGATAGGATCAGTAATAAAATTAATTGAGTTTGGTTTGTTCAGCTCTGGAAAAAGCATAATATTAACATGAAACGTCAATAATTTTCAAGCAAGCCTACAACTGAAAAAATGAGCAACGCGTTACATAAAAATATTAATATTTTCCATTTCTAGGCTATATTTGCTAATGGTACAGACGATTTTTTTGTAGGTATGATAACACTCCCACACTTAATCCAACACTGTATCCTGCGATAGTGAATAGAAAAAACACAGAAAACATCTTCTTCAATTTAACTACGAGTAGAAATAATTTTTGATGTCGTTTAATACACCGTTTGAAGTCATTAAGGACAGTCTCAATACGGTGATTGTCATATCTGGAACGTATGTAAATTAGATTAAGTTGAAATACGAAACTATATCACTTTCCTTTACATACATGAATTCAAATTCTAGACGCAAAATTTCAAACTGAGCTGATGCAATCATGAGAAACGTTACGAGACTGCCGTGAGTTCCTACAATCCTGATTATATCGAAATATATATAAATTACCTGTGACGTGCAATTCAACAATCACGATAAGATCGTTTCAATCGGGTAACGTTCAGTTAGATGAAATTTTTAATAGTTCTTTTCGGTCGATCAAACCATTCAATATAAAAAAAACAGTTCACTTAGAACAAGAATTTATTGTTTTATTAAAATTTCTTTTTATAACGGCTTATTTTGATTTAACGAACCCATAATACTTTGAACGAAGTATTATACACTGAAACGACACATGAGCTGATTCCAAAATTATTTTCCGAGTAGTACTGAACACAATTTGAATCGAATTCGAATAAATGCCTAACTGAAACGTATTTGCAGTGAAAGAAAATCTATTAATGATCATCAATCATCTACTTCAAGAACGGTTCTCGCCTTAACTAGGAGATGGAAATGAAGTACTGTGTCAACTCACGAATGTTCGTAAAATAGAAGTACACGGCCTTCCATTGTATCCACACACCGATCCCATAGAGAATTGTGCTCACTTTGTCACATTTTGCCCAAACTAACTTGCTTTTATCAGTTTTTCTTCTAAAAGCAATATCAAGTTGGAAATTCTCAAAGATATCTACAATGAGTACTCTGTTAAGCAGAAATGTACAAAACACAATTAACTTTGTTGTATCGTGATTAATATTCATTACTGATCTGGAAATTGACTGGAAGTAAAGTCTGAACTTATTAATCGGGACTATTTTCGTGTATTGTGTAATTGCATTCATACCACCACGTTGGTATGTTGAATTCGTTTAAAAAATAGGTATTTTTTGTGCACATCCAATAACATCATGAAAACAATGTATCCTGCAAGTAAGTTGTAAACTATCTGTCTACTTTTTTTATTGTCAATCCAAAGTCCTGTGATTTTCATATGAAACCGCAACAATGATGGGACCAACATGTTCTTATAAGGGAGCTAATCTTCTGTTACCTTCTGAACGAATATCGACGAAGCGAATCGAAAAGGATGCATTTTGTATGTTGAAAATATAGTACAAGCTTGTTTTTTCTTCGACTCAACTATTCCGTAAGATAGTACAAACATGAATACAATAAATAGTGAAATACAAAAGTTTTTACATAAGAACAATCGCAGGGTAAATTTTCACAACGTAGGCACTACATATATTTCGTCCGTTATTCCCTGGAAAATAGGCATGATATTTACATTAAACATCTTCTTTCTTGAAAAACTCATGACACGTGCGAACTTGGCTAACGGTTGAAAAGTATTACACGTGAAGTTGGCCAAGTAAGACTCTTACTGTGGCAATGACAGCCACGCACGAAGTTAAAATTGCTACATCGACATGAACTCTCTTAATTCTCTTAAAATGAGTGCAGAATAACAACAACAACATTATGCAATCACGCGTCTAACAGGCGCGCTAACCTCTTACCCGCATGAAAATACATGTATCCAGGATTCATCCAAAAATACATTTTTTGTCTACGAAATATTATACCTGTTGTTATATCCGAGGAAATATTTCGGATGTAAAAATAATCTACGAGATTTGCCGTATCTTTTATAAAAAGAATATATCCAAAGATGCATTTTTCATGTATTTTCGGTATACCCGGAATATATCCAAGAATATAAAAAAAGCTATAAAAGTATGTGACCTGTAATCACTGTAAATTACCTGTTATTACCTCTAACCGTTCAAAACCACTTTCTCGGACTTTTCTTTTCTTGGAAAAATAGTTTTTTTACTACTCACGGGATTCACTACAGTGAATCCCAGTTGACTTCTCCGCATCCAGGCCGGTCACCCACTCAAGTACTAGTTACCTCAGAGCCTGCTTATACCTGGATGAACCGCCGAAGACACGTACTGCCACTGAGCTATAGAAACCCACATTTTCGAAATACGGGGCACTCTATACGCTCTATACCGAGTCGGCCACTTTTTTAGGTGACTCCTATCGATTCTATTTATTATATATATTTGGAAAAGAAATAGGAAATGGAATATAATTAATTAAATCTATATATTAAAAAATCAAAATATACTTGAATGTTCATTTTTGTCAATTTTGAATAGTTACATATGTATATTCAACAGTTTCTGAAATTGACGAAAAAATTATCAAAGTATATTTTTAAGAAAAATTCAGTTAAAACATATACAACGAAAGAAAAAAGAATTTGCAAAATCGGAAAAAAGTTACTGAAAGTTAAAAGTTACTTTTGGCCTGTGCTCAGACCAACTTCAAAAGTTGGTCTGAGCATTTATCAAAGTTCTCCAAAGAATTTTCACAAAAAAATCAAAGATAGCGATCATCGCGAAAAAAAAATTTTCTGCGTATCGAACTTATACAAAAAAGTAAAGGCGACAACTTGAATTCAAAAAACTGTTCTTATAAGGAGCATTCAAATAAGAACAGTTTGAAAGACCCATACATTCAGTATTTATCTCGAGATGAATCCAGAATGTATCATAGATAAATATATAAAGTATATGGTACTACATACATCATGAATTTATCTCAAGTATCTATTGAATATAAATATTTATATGTGTCTGTTTGACATCTTTCTTGAGGTATAATTATAAGATTAAACGAACTTACCAAGTGAAGTTCGATCTTAATTATGGTGAAGGTCTCGTCCGGACTTAGATTAATAATTATGTAGTAGCGCTTCGCGCACGCCTTTCAACAGAATTCAAATCCA
>JABFQM010003038.1:0-12940 GCA_022816865.1 Zelostemma sp. ZL-2020
AGAATATGCATTATCAATTTTCATTACAAATATAAAATACATCGAAGTATTTTTCGCGTGTATTCAATTCCCTCTTGGAATCCAAAAATACCTGCATTCTATTATGAACCAACAATAATTTTACCAACTTGGCTAATTTTGTTATACATTTTTTGAAGAATTTGAAAAAAACTTCTGGTCATTTCTGAAGTATTGGATAAGGAACAATTTTTACAATTAAAAAATGTTATTACTTTTTCGATGTACAAATTTCCTCATTTGAAACAAAATACATCGAATTCATAACAAATCGCAGTCATAAAAAAGTTTCTTGCTTTTTTGAATTTTCCAAGAGGGAATTTAATTTCAAAGTTTCATAAACCACAATATTAAATACAATACATTTATTATATTACAGTGGAAATTCCATTTACGTGGAATAGAAAGTAATTGGAGTGAAAATTGCACTCCAGGAAATTAAGAAAGTGCAATTTTCACGGATTTTTTGGCAGTGAAAGTAAAAGTCAATTACCACATAAATTTGTCCGCAAAATTGACATCAACAAATTTATTATCCCATAAACTATACAGAGATATTTTTTACCTAAGATTTTGAAATTCAAAGCCAGCCATTTTTCCTAAATAAAAGTACCTTCATTCAAATTAAGAACTTAAAATAATCAATAAATTACCCAACGAATACTCGCAGAAAAAAATTAACAAAATGTGTCGGATTCCGATTGCGCAATAACACGAAAAATCGTAGATTTTTAAACCTCTGTAAAAAATACAAAAGCATACTAATTGTAGAATACTTTATTCAAAAACAACCAAAAATTGTTCGTTACAATTGTTGCTGTCCAGAAACGTAATAAATTAGCAATACATTTATTTTGCAGCGTCATTTTCTCTGTGCTTAAGATTGGCGTGATTTTTAAGTTCGTAACGTCTATAGAACCTTTTCTTGCACAACGTGCAAACGTATTTTGGTGGCTTTCCGCATTCCAATCTAAAACAATCAAACAATTAAAATATCCCAAACGCAGTTACATCATAACATTACCCTACCTTTGATGCCTGCGTAAATTATCCATCCACTTGTATCCTTTACCGCATTGTCCGCAAAGGTACATTCGATCTTCCACGGGAGTAGTTTGTACTCGTCCCACAAATCTTGCCATTCTCGGAGGCGCCGTACCATAATCATTGGACGCCTCCAAAGTCCCAAAATTGTATCCCCGAAATGTATCTGCAATAAAATCGTCCCTTGTTAAATCATGTAAACTTGGACAGAATTTTAGAAAAACTCGAATCAGCAAAACTACATCTGTGCGGCAAATTACAATGTTTCTACACAAAACATGAAAATAGTAGAAAATAATGTGGAGTTCAGGAAAAGAATCCAGGGAATTTATTGTCGTAAAACGTCGTGTATTTTTTAAGGTGCAATGTAATTACAGAACGTATTTCTTTACATGGTGTTTTATTCAATCGCACGCCTAAAATTATACTAAAAAAGAAAATGTTCTTAAATCTATTATGACACATTTGGTTTTGCGAAATGACATTTTTATTCTCTTTATCGAATGGACATTAAAATAAACTTCGACATGAAAACCAAAGATAATCCTTGAAAAAAGAAAAAGAACTTGACTATGCATGACCGCGATGAATATTGCTTATGTGTTCCTTCATTCGATCGCGCCTGTAAAATTTTTTCTGACAAAAGTCACACGTGAATTTCGCTTCCTTGTTACCGCACTGCATTTGATGCCTTTTTAAGCTCGAAAGCCAGGTATAGGTTTTATTGCAAATCGCACATCGAAAAACGTTTTCCTCTTGATGATTTTGGTAGTTTCCTTTCGAATGCAACATTCCGGTGTATTCCTCGTTGTTGGTCCAATAAACGTCTTCTCCGGTGTAATATTCTGAAATAAAATGTTCCAATTAGCTTATTAATTAAAAGAGAAACTCGTTGTGTTACGCGAGCAATGATCCCATGCGCTAAAAAAATTGGGTAATGTGATTCACAAAGCACACAATAAATGAACACAAAAATTAGTTATTTTACACACGAAAAAGTCGCGATTGATGAAAAAATCGAAAAGGAACAAAGGATGTCGTCAAAAAAAACGAACAGCGGATTTTAAAGACAAAAGACTTTATTATCAAGCACAGCAATTTCTTGTCGATACATTAATTTTCTTTTCGGTACAAAACCAAAATGGAAAATCAGCCACTACAATTTAGAAACTGATTAAATATTGCGATCCGTAATTGGGATCCACAAATTATTTATCTCATTACCTTAAACGGGTATTTTAGTCGAAAGTTCAGGCGAAACTTTGGCAGTGCTAAGCAATTTTTCCATTACAAATTAAACTTTCCTCGGCAGACTCCGAATGATCTTCTCTCACCAAAGTTTCGTTTTTTTCTGTCGTGATTTCCGTTTCAGGCACGCATTCGAGAAAAGGAGGATTCTGGTCCTTTTTGGCAAAATTTACATCGGTATTTATTCTTTCCTTTCCTTCCTCTCTTAATTTTGGCACATTTTCTTTCATGACTTTTCAAGCTCGAGAGTTTGCAAATTTTGCACACGAAAGTATTGAATGCGGAATCGACGTTGAGGCCTAAAAATTTATTTTCGAAGTTACGTAAGAACTCGAATATATTTTCATTGCGCATCGGAATATTTCGATAAAATTTTGTTCTTACCATCTGGTTTTTGCGATGACAACGTCCACGTTGATTTGATTTGGATTTGACAATCAGAAAAACCTGAAACAAAAACAGCGTTGATAAAATTGCGGTTCACTCGACACCAAAAAAAAATTTTTCCAAAGGGTACGATTTTACGTGGTTTACAATTGTCAGGAATTGATAATAATTGGGAAATGAATCAAAAAAGTCTTTATTGATTCTAATTGTACAATCATTTGTCGAAATAATATGGAAAGGAAAAATGCAGCAAAATGAAAAAAAATGATGGGTTCAATATCACAAAAAACTCGCTCATTTTTGAGTCATTAATTAAACTAAACATTGTTCGCGAATCATAATTCTATAAACGCAAATGAAAATGAGTGCAAATCTCGGATAAGTACTTAAATGTTTTGAGAGTGATTATTTCGTTCGTGTTCTTTCCACCTGTAATGCCTGTAAAACTTTTTCTTGCAGTATTTACAAAAATATTTCGCTTCCTTATTGAAACATTGCTTTTGATGTCTTCTTAGACTCGACAGTAACGTGTACTTGTTACAGCAAACCTCGCAGATAAAAGAATTTTTGATTTTCTTATTAGGTTTAACAACTTCCGGGAATTGATCCGACTGGTAGCTGTTACTCTCGTTGACGTCACTGGTCCACGCATAATCATCCACGTAGTACTCTGAAACACATTATATTTCATAGAAAATTAAAAATAAATTATTGTTCCTCGTATTATTTAACTAAAAGATTATTCATCGCTCAGTAAATTTCGCCGAATTTGAATTTTTATAATCCTGTTAAAAGTAGTTAGTGCGCGCGGCGTAGATAAGAAATAAACCCAATATTTCTTATCAGTTAGAAAAGCGAATTCGGTTAAAATCATGTACGATGATTTATTCCCAATCAAAAGGTTCAATTACAACGCAATTGTTTCTTTAATCGAACGAAAAATCGAATGAAAATAAAAAGAATTTTAGTTATCGGACGCAAAAATTAATCATCCGACAATTTTGTTCGATGAAACTAATCGATTCACGAGTTCTTGTAATTTTCGATCAGCTTGTACTGATAAGAAAATTGAAAATTACAAAATTAACAATTGATGGTTTTTTATCGTTTAAAACATCGATTTCGGGTTTTTCCATCACGAATTTCGTTAGAAATTATCGTCACAATTCAATGAATTCTCGAGTTCGTTGAGATCTTGTTTATTCAAACCAACCGAGTGCGAATCGACACAATAAATACATTCTCAATTATTTGTAACTGTAGATCTGCGATTATTCGGCAAAATGAATACCATGCAATAAATCTTACGATTACGAAGAACAAAAATTCAAGATTGGTACAAAAATACGCATTCAACACCCTAATCGGGACTTTAAATCTAAAAACTACAATATAAATCGATAATCATTACATTCGTCACACAATCAAGTTCCAAATATGGCATCCGGTTTTTTTAGATCTTTGTACGTTTTTCAAATTGATACAATTTGCAAAAAAAATTGCAAATGTATGTCACGTTCAGAACGCAAATTCGAAGGGTAAAATTTCGTTTTGATCGACGATTCTGCCTTTAGATCAGATCAGGGGAGGGAGAAAAGGTAACGAAAAACGAAAAACTTAAAAACAACAGAAGTGAAAAATAATTCCTAAATAATGCCTTAAAAAAGAGAGTTGTCGCGAAATTTAAGTAGCTTTCTTTTGCAGCATATTTCGCAGCTTTCTCTGACAGTGAACTACGTGGGCGTTCAAGACGAATTTATGCTTGAAGCGCCTGTCGCAAATGGGGCAAATTTCCGCGGGAAGGACACCGCATTCCAATCTTATGTGCCTCGAGAGAGACGTTGACGCCTTGTACGATTTCCCACAGCGATCGCAGGCGTACTTTCCTGACGGTTGATTCGAATATCGATATTTTCCTCCTTGTATCTTCACTGGGATATTATACATCGCAGTCCGGACGGAAACGTTTTCCCATGAAATGTTACCGCACTCCTGATCTTCTTTATTTAGTATGGTAGCCAAAATCCCTGAAAAAATGAATACCATTGCTTAGAAAGAAAACAATTATTGCAAATATGAAACATGCATTTAGTAAACGGTTTGTCTGCTTTAAAACTATTGATTTTTCAATTTTATCGATGTAAAGTCAGAAAATGAAGAGGACAGACGGTTTTTTTTAGAAAACAAGAATAAAGATAGCGCAAAGTTGCGAAAGTAAAAAGAGTTCGATATGTAAATTTTGGAAGAAAGCGCAAATGCTGTGTGACTATTGCGATTGGTATTTTTTACGAACAATCTTCTGGTTAATGAGGGAAATGTGCAGCACTTTAAAACAGTGGCAATTTGCACGGGAAAGCGGGGGTTCAAAAAAGCATGGTAAAAATATTTATTGCTCCGAAAATACGTCCGATACAAAATTCTTATCGTACATGATAACGCAGTCTCCGAACTTACAACCTTCGATACCTTAAAATACGGTTTTTCAATTAACGAACAGATAATGCGATAATTTGGGCTACGAAGTCTGCTATTTTTTCGCCGTTTTATAACAGCTGTACAAGTGGTGAGACAGTTGGTATTTACGGGTGAATTCTCGTCCGCAAATGTAGCATATTTCGCGAGGTTTAACTGCACATTCCAGCCTGGAAATAAAAACGGGAAATGTCAGTTTTTCTTACGCAGCTGGAAAATAATGATACAACCTCTCGTGTCTATGCAGCGAAGTTTCCAACTGGTAGCATTTTCTACAATTTTTACATTTATGCAAAACTGGACGTTTCGTGTATTTTAATTTATCGATGTTCTTCACGACGAGTCTCGGTGCTAAAACAAAAATAGATGTTCGCATTAGTAAAGTGCAAAACGTAAAAATCGCGAAAAGAATGAGTGAATTTTAAAAAAAGTATCAGGATTGTTGTTTTGCAACGCGAGGACGCATTTTTGAAAAAAACATTTATTATTCTCGTACATTATTTGGATATAATTAACCATTAAAAAACAGTATCAAGCGTTGAAATTACAATTGTTCGTACTCATGTGTTTCACGAGATAATATTTTCTTTTAAACGTTTGTTGGCAAACGCTACAATAATATAGCATCGTCTCGGGCTCGTGGTTTTCTTTGTGATGGCGTTTCCAATTTTTCCGGTGCGTGAAACTTTTCCCGCACAAATCACAATAAATCAGGGAGTGACCTGAAACGAACATTCAAAGAATTTTATCAGTTATTTTAAAATTATTGTATGCGTACAAACTACGTTTTATGGATAGTGAATTAAAGGTATGGGAAAAAAAGTAAATTCCGTGTAACCAAGATTCCCACATTTCGTAACGCGGTTTTAATATTGTTGATGAAAAAAGGAAATTCAAGCGAGACGCTGTTTCGTTTGTACACTCGAGTTAATAATTTGAGAAGTGTAAATTACTATAATTTACCCCCAACTCTAAACGCGATGCACGCATTTGGCGTGCGATTGCCATCGATGCTTGTGTTTGAATTTTCTCCCGCAAATATCGCAAGCATATTTCGGGTCTTTTTGGCACTCCACTCGAATGTGATTTCTCAACGAACCTAATGAACAAAACATATTAATATTTTTGGACTCTGCATCATTTCAAACTCGTGAACGAACCTTTCCAGGCATAAAATTTCCCACATTGGAAGCATCGCCAGGCTCTGCAGGGCTCTGAAAAACAAAACAAGAAAATTAGATCCTTTTTAAATGAAATACTAGATTATTTCAGATCGACGAAAGGTGATAAAAAGACTCTCAATTTTCGACGTTTACTTTATTCGAATGACACTCTACAGTTCGAAAAATCGCGTAAAAATCTGGCTGAATTCGGAAAGTTTTCTATTTCAAAAATAATCGCAGAGTTTTCGGAGAAATATTCGATCTTTATACACAGAATTTCGTTTTGTGTATGCTCGTCAAATGCTTCGTGAGATGGTGTTTGAGAATAAACCTTTTCTGACATATGGGGCACATATGTCGTCTCCCTTTACCGCATATGGATAAATGATTCCATAGAGTCTTCTTGTTGAGGTACAGTTTGTTGCAAACTCGACATGGGTATGCCACACTTCCCATAAACACTGAAAAATAAACAAAACAAATGAGAAAACAGCGAAAAACTCGACGCTTTGCTAATAAATTATGTGCACAATTTCAAATAAATGCGAGCAATGATGGACGGGTCGGGTACAATAAATAACGTGATTTTCCGTTGAAAAATAGATTCTGTATTCACATACGCGTTCGTGAAAATTGGTCTAATTTGATCGTATTTTATTCGAACGGGGAAAAATGTATTTATTGATTCGGCAGCGGGTGATAGTTGTGGAAACTATTGTTGTGTTTCGTCAAATGGTGCTTGTGTTTAAACCTCCTCCCGCACGAAACGCAAAGAAACCGGGGCTCGACTCCACATTCCATACCTGAATAACAAGTTTGCAATTAAACATTTTCTTCTCCGGTGAAAGCGAAAAAACTTTTCCATCTCTCGCGGAAAACTCACGTTTATGGAGGTTCAGGGATTCTTTCCACTTGTATATCTTTCCACATTGATTGCACACGTAAACAGCACGACTCGTATATGGCAGTATACGCTCGAAGTACGCCCCGTCTGAAACACACGAAAGATTATTGCTGCATTTCACAAAATTGAGCAACTACCGAAATTTCGTTGATCGCAGATCAAGAAAACACAAGAAATCTTTTTATGCATACTACGTATGAGCTTTATTTTCGCATTTTTCAGAGCGTGAAAAATGGAATAATAGTTTTTCTACATCATATTTCCACCTTTAATAATAGAAACGTAAACGTCCAATTATAGCTAATGAGGTTTACATTATTTTATTCGATGCGATTAATTATTCCGATTCGTTATTAAATTTGGTCGGCAGTACTTTGCAGATCACAGGAAAATCTTGTCGATAGAAAAAGGGGATTCAAAATAAATGCCGTGTGCAAAATGAACATTTTCCTCTGATCTTTACAAGAATAATTTCGCTGGAGTTACATCGAGTTCAATGGGTTTTTTCCTTCTTTTTTACTCCGTTTTGGCATGCAGTGCACGTCGATGAGGTGCTTCTTGAGCCTCCATTTGTGTCTAATTAGCATTTGGCATATCGGGCATCTGTAAAATAAACGCATACAAAGTCGATATGGTTTTTAGACGCGAATTAATTAGTAGGGAAAATCGACGATACAAATCGCTTTTTCTAAAAATGTAACATTTTGAATTTTCCGAAAATAGAAAGTGAAATGTCGAAAAATCTTCCCTACGTACAGTAAACTCTCGTTTATTTTAAGTAGCTGAAAACGTGACGAACTAATTCACTCAAGAGTCGAAAGGTTGCACCCTGAAATTATTTAAACGAAATAAAATAAAGTTTTGAACAGGAATTAAAATAAGCGGGAGTTCACTCTACCATTTATCGTCGTTACTTACCGATGCTGCGGTTCTAGATTACACTCTTCTCTGAAATCAAATAAATTAATTCCTATAACATGAATAATTTTTTGATGATAAATCTTTTCATTTTAAATCGCACTGTTGACCAATTTTACCTTCTATGACGCACGAGGGACTGCATCCATTTGTATCGCTTACCACAGGTCAAGCAAGAGTGTATTCCCAGTCTTTTGTAGTAAAGGGCATCGACGCAGCTCTTATTCCCTGTAAAAATATGAATTTTCGTTTGTATCAGATTGCGAAAATTTATATGCAATCATCCATAATATTATTTACATAACAATCGACATTTTTCCGAGGGAAAACCTGATGGAAAATAGAGATCGGAATGGGTATTTTCAAACGTCCGAATTCTTCATTATCGTACAAAGTTTTATTTACAAAGTTACATAACAGTGATACACAAAACAATATCAATTTTCTGAGCAGAAGTAACACAATGGCAAAAAATTACGGCAAACTTTGTTCGTTTGTTTGTTGTTCCTATTTAAAATGAGCAAATCGAAATAATCTCGTTCCGTTGATTCTTCCGTCTTATCATTCACTAATCGCGAATCGTTTCGATCCCAAGGCACCCGTGAACCGTAAAGACGTGCCGCTGGAAATTCGACCTTTGCTTGAAGGCTTTCGGACAATATTGGCAAAAATAACGCGCCAACTGTCCGCACTCCACCCTAAAATGAAAATCGTTTTATTTTCTGCCGCCATGTACAAAGTGGACAATGAATTCACCTTAAATGCCGGTTCAGGGTGCTTTTATTGGAATACGATCTCTGACATTTATGACAAGGGTAAGGCTTTCTGGTGCTCGCAAGTTTTTCCTTGCGGGAGAGACCTGAAATCAGAATAAATACGTTATTATCGTTTTTTTTCTCAAAGTGTTAATATTACGGCTACAGATCACGCGAAAGCTGTAAAACCATGCTTTTTTGGACAGTGTTCATTGCAATTCGAGGTTTTATTGCCTGAAAAATAACGAAACTCGTGCTTTCCTCGTAAGTATGAAAAATATGAAAAGCATAACTTGTGCGGCTTACGAATTTGTACATCCACGAAAAAGTGCGGCCTGAAAAGTTATGTAAATGCTGTTATTCAGATGAGAATAATACATATGGATTAATTTAAAAATGTATTTATTCAATAATAAACATCACACATCTGCTTCCGAAAATACAAGTTTTCTCCAAAATAATTGAGTGACTTTCGCGAGTAAAATCAGCGTCTTAAGTACATTTACTTGGTGATTAATCAAATTCTCGGGCAACTGTTACGGCGTTAATTGAACAGTTCCGTTCTTGGAGCGAGTGTGACTTTAAATTACGAAACTTGGGTCGTTTTTACGTAGAAAATTCGTACTCAACTTCGATTTCTTTTATCTCTACGACAGAGTATTTTTATCGATCGAATTGCTGCTGTGAAACGTAGCACTTTCGTGCCTCAGATGATGCACGTGCAAAACGTGTCTCTGGTAATTTGATTTTTGCTTGAAACCCTTCATACAGAATTCGCAAATGTACTGGGGAGTTTTCCCACATTCGTCACCTGGAATACAACCGCTCATTGAAAAAATGCATTCGAATTCTATCGTATTTAGCGCAAAATTAATATTATTTACGTATGTGGCGTCTCAACGTATCCTTACGCGTGTAACATTTGCCGCATTTTTCGCATGGGAACTCTTTCGCTTGATTTTGGTGCCTTCGCAATGTCCGCCCTGAAACAAAACAAAATATTTCAAAATTATTCATTTTTTAATTTTTCTAAAATATTTCTATACCTCTTATTTCTAAAGTGCTTCATTGTTCGAATATTTCTTCATATAAAAATTCGCAGTGCGATAAATGCCGTGGTTATCAACATTCGAAGTTGTTTTTTCCGAGGCGCGAAAGATTTTGGAAAGAAAAATAATTGTTCATGAATAAACAAAAATAAAAGAAACAAAAGCATGTTTTTTCTCGAATTCATACATTTCTTTCAAGTACTTTACCTTTCATAGGCTCGAACTTCTGTCGCAGCTGTTTAAATTTCTGTTCTATAAAACTTAATTAATGAACCTTTTTGGTACCACGAGGAATTACAAAGAATGAATTATTTATTACCACTTTATTTCAAAAAATACTTTTTATAATCCAAAACTAAACCGTAAGTTTTCCGCACAGAATTCCATTCCCCGGATTCGACTCAAATTCATTGAAATGTAAATCGACTATCGTTCCTTCTTAGAAAAACACGCGTTACGTAATTATAAATGCAGCATTACATAAACCATTCATTAAAAATGTTCATTCAACATATGCACAATTTTGCTTCATAAAAATCAAACCTAAGTTGTTACAATAAAAATTGTCACTCAGTAAACAACGATATAATTTTATACGACAATATGAACTATGAAAGTAGTTCTGAAAGAATTCCATTTTTCGCGGTGAATTTTTACTTCCGGAAGGACACTAATTATTCAATCGTGTCGTCTGTAATTTTAAAGTCTTACCGAATCGAAATTAATTATCACTTAAAAAAATAATAATTTATAAAATACGCGGAGTCTTTTCAAGTAAAAAATTCCACTCTTTCGATAAAGAATTGCACTCCCAAAGATTCAGCAAATGACACAGGAAATGACGATGTTAATTCCG
Organism: Zelostemma sp. ZL-2020; assembly: GCA_022816865.1. Classification (NCBI taxonomy): domain Eukaryota; kingdom Metazoa; phylum Arthropoda; class Insecta; order Hymenoptera; family Platygastridae; genus Zelostemma; species Zelostemma sp. ZL-2020. The sequence continues at coordinate 10,815 of JABFQM010003038.1, forward strand.
GAGTCGCTGATGCGTTCATTGTCGACATGCGCGCTTGTTCGCAATGATTTTAATTTATCGTTATGTGGGATTATATTTCGGCCTCCTCGCGAGATTGGTCTGATGCTGCGTGAGCAAATGACGTAAGAAACTGCTTCTTTGCTTGAAACTGCGCGAGCAATATCCGCAAAAATGTTGTGGCAGCTTTCCGCACTCTTCTCTGGAAAAAAAGGAAATGTCAATTGCACCGAAGTTTCGTTGAGTAACGCGAGAGGAAAATGTACCTAATATGGCGCGACAAAGAGACTTTCCACATGTAACCTTTGCCACAGGAGGGACAGATAAACGCACTATTCCAGCCTTTCTCTTTTCTGTTTCTTCTTTCAGGCTCTTCAACTGAAAAAGAAACATTTCCATGTGAAATTAACGGCAGCAATGACGTGCGTTACTTACACTGATGATGAAGTGCAAAATAAACATTCCAAAGTTAGCATGTGAAGTTACGAAAAATGAGGTTTTTGTCAGTTGTAAGAATTTTTTTACTCGTGAACACGACTTGTTAGGAATAGAGTGAATTATTTATTTACACACATGAGAATTTATTTGCGAGCGAGTAACACGATATGAAATAAAGATCAGTTAAGGTTTAGTAAAACATGGTTTAATGTGATGAAGATTATGCTACAATTTTCGACATTTGGTTAATGTAAAATGTACCAGTCGCCAACTATTTACACAGGACTCACAGTGTTTTATTTCTTTTTAGTTTATTTCAAACACAATTAATTACAGCTCGCGGAATCGGTAAATTCCGCTGTTTTTGGGGGGAAGAGAGCAAAATGATTACGAACATCATGAAAAAAAGTTTTCTACAATAGATACATTCAGCATTTTCAAAACTCTTTGTTGCACTTAAAATCGACAAGTTCCGGTTCATATAATTTTGTAAAAATGCGGAACAACTGAACTAATTCGGGAAGGAGTTGGCAAATAAGGCAACAAAATGTGAAAAGTACAATCGCGACTACGGAACAATTTTATTGAGGAATAGAAAATCGTTTCCATTTTGTGCACTCAGTTTGTGTATCGCTTTCAAATGCTTGGCTAAATGATGCTTGTGCATGAATCGGTTCCCGCACACATTGCATGGAAAATTCGGGAGCTTCCCGCATTCCACGCGACGATGTTTAAACAATGACTCTCTCCATTTGTACATTTTCCCGCAATTTTGGCAAAAATAACGTTTTTCTTCCTTTGTCGCGTCACGGGGAAAAGGAAGTTTACCTCCTTGCCATAGTTGCTTAAAACCTGAGGGCAAAAAACGAAAAAAATTAATACAGTATGTTTTGTTCGTTGAGAATCAGCGAAATTGCGCCGATTTATTTTTGGAGAAAGGGACGAATAAAAAACGAGTAGTTTGGAAAAAAGTATTTGCTTTCTTCGACAAGATTTATACTGTGACAGAATTCAATGAAACGTAGCGGATAAACAAATGAAAAAGTAAATGAAATGTTCATTCATGTGTGTATGAAAAATATAATTATTCGTAACTTAATTAAAATATCACATCTTTCTTTCAACACAGAAATGGAGTGTTCGAGTGAAGTATTCAACATTAAACCATCAGTTGCGAATAAGATATTTATTGTAATGTTACACATGGATTACAAATTTCGTAACTCATTCCAATTATTCTTTAGTTTTTAGAGATATTATTCGTGATTAATAGATTTTACCAGACGAATTCGCGTGGAAAATTGTAAGAAGATCAAAATCCGGGCGAAATAAACATTAACTGAAGAAATTTCGTTAAAATAATTAATAAATACTTCCATAAATTATAAATTCAGTAATAGTGATTTGAAAATTATTCGTATCAATAACAATACGCTTCGAAACGCTCTCGCGGAGAAAAGTAGAACTTTCGAATAGTAATGAGATCAAAAAATAATTGCTCTAAAAAGTATTTCTGCATTTCGTCAACACAATTCTTTCGTTAAGGTAGTACTAGCGTCAGATATTTTTCTTAGGAAATCGTTCAAATTTTTACACATGCCAAATAACATATAAATAATTGTACTAAAAAAGTTTGAACGACTTTGTCTTATTAGTTTACGAGATAATAAATGTTGAAAATGCTCCCTTTT
>JABFQM010003039.1:0-12939 GCA_022816865.1 Zelostemma sp. ZL-2020
TGACGGGATCTTTTATTCCGCCCCGTCATTATCTACGGCCACACGTCGTGTAATCGACACTTGCATTTACTTTTAAAAAAGCCTTTCAATCATGTTATTGTTTTCCCGAAATACACCGCGAGAAACGTACATTTTTCCTTTTACTTTTTTCACATCCCGGGGTGTGGTACTCGAAACGAAAAAAAGAAAAAGGAAAAAAAGCAGAGGGCGTCGGTGGACTCGTGGCTCCGTTATCGCGCGTGGACACACGGGAATCGGGGTTATGCCGATTTAGAATGTCATTGTGTGTTCGTCGGGTATGCCAGGGATTTTTGTCCAATTTCTTATTCAACGTCGTCGTATCGACGCCGAATAACGGGTCTTGGGAGCGCGCGCATACCTCGGCGGTGTCGCACGTGCATAACGCCTGAGACCGATGCATAATAACGATTTCCACGTGAAACGCGAAAGGCGCTCGGGCTCCCCTCGAACGCTCGGTCGCGTGTACCGGACGCGCCGATGTCCCTTAACGAACGATATTAGCATTTCCATGAGTCACTGGAACGGCGCAGCATCCTACGGCCGGTGAAAGGACCTGACCCGAGAGGGAAGCGACGAATGCGAAACACGGCGCAAACGCGCCGCGATGCAATTAGCACGCGATCGGGCTGACGTTCGGGCCGATTCCTCCTCGTTTCGAGCTCAGCCACTCTCGTCCCACGTAACGTGCACGCTCGTAATCGCGGAAGTGAGCGGCCGGGAATCTAAACTGCCCATCGCTGAAACGGTTAAACCGAATCTTTCGCGGCCATTAGCACCTGTAAGGTCGACGAGCCACGCTGGAGATGGCTTCCGTTTCTGCCTATTTAGATACACGCATGCAAGGGCTCTCCGTAATGAACTGCATTCGTGAAATACGCGGATCGGCCTAGCCGAAAGACAAAAAAGTCTCTTTTATCTATTCAAATGCGTCCAACACTGGGAACTGTTACGATAGCGATTTTCAGCCTTGTTGGAAAATACTCAACAGCTAGTATCGTTTATATCTGTCTCGTTAAAGAGGTTGTTACTTCTCGCTGGCTATTAGCTTTATCATTCGACGATTTTCGAAGGAAAAATCAACATCGATGTCTCCTATGTACGTTCTCTAAAGGAATTGTCGAATAATTAACGACGCATATGCTTTTCCTTCGCGAGACCTCGTTCTTCTTTCGCGAGGATTCGCAAACTCACAATGCTAGTAGGTCGTATTACGGCGCGACTTTGAAACGAGTCTGATAATTTTATAGCTCCGGTGCGGCATAAGAATCATGCGAATTTCATTCAAGTACCGTTTTAGTTGTCGGCCTCAAACGTACGCTGACTTTTCAACTACACTCGCTCTTATTCCGTGTTGAAATCGGTATGAAGTAACGATCATTATCCTGTTTAATTTCTTTGTAATTGTTTCGCATTAATCTATTCCTGGAGTAAAAAATTTTTCGCATGTTTGAAGAAGATTGAAAGAGATACAAGAAGCATGAATATTGTTGGAAATTATATAAGAATGAGCTATCCGACAATAGCGTGCCTGAACGCGACACGAAATGCTTACTCCGGCACATCTAGTGTGAGAATCTTTCGTGTTTACATGACAAAACACGACATTCCTCCTTGTCCGCACGCGACGATCTTACTGAACTCTTTACCGCTCCTAGAGTTCATAAAATTAGTTCCGTTTTTTGCAACGGGGTAAGAAGTAAATCACATTTCACATGAAAAACTACCTATCAAAGACCTCTCCACCTTTCGCCATAATGAACCTCAATAGCGCCGCCTGCAAACGTGTTAATTTCATTTTCGAAAACAGTCATAGATTTAGTTTCGACAAAGTTCGACCGATCCTACGCGTTCCAACTAATTCTCTCTTGCCGTGCGTGGCTGATGAATTCACGGGTAATGCAGTTACCCCTACTCGAAATTTCCCGGGAAAGCAATCAGAAAAGTTTTTCGATTCGCAAATATCCAATTGACGGTCTTTTATGCCGAAGAAACTTCGAGAAAAGGAGAAAAATGCGAGCACGAGAAGACCCGGTTCGTCAATCGGGCATGCATTTTTTCCTTATTTTCCACGTTTCGTTTGTGCCTCTTTCGCGATATCAACAAAACAAGACCAGAATGAAAATGTAATTTCACGCGCGAAATGTGTTTAATGTTCGAGTAATGATTTTCTCTCTTCGATAATTGTTTTATAGTTAGTGATGGATTCGAAGCGGTTTACGAAGCGTTGCGAATTCTATTGTGATAGTAACGTCTTAATCCTCGTATCGCGCCTCTTCTCCTTATCATTATAAAGGGTTCCCGTACAATACTGAATCTTCGGAGAACAAGATCTCTTTATCCGCGTTAGACCTTTCGTGATCTACGCTACCAGTCATGTACCGCGAGCACGTGGATGCTGCGTATATAATAATGACAAATGCACCATTTGGAGAAAGACAAGCGCTGCTCCGACTGAACACCGTTACTGTAATGCATTACGGTATGTGTCCTCAGGGTCGTACCGTTCTCACAGAGCAGTATGATGTAGACGCTCAGTTCAAAGACACTTAGCGTCACATTATGACTTCCGATTCGAGAACGTCAAGGCAGAAAAAGGACGAAATAACTTTAGAAACCGGCTACTTAGTTGTTTGTTTATGAAGGGATCCGATGGAGTTTTCAGCGCCTGGAGTAAGATGAAATGATTTTCTAGTTGGTTTGTTTTATGGTAGAAGATGAAAGCAGTTGACAATGCTGCTTTTCAAACAAAAGAAAACCACTTGATTTAATGGGAAACGTTAATTTCAAAAGTTAATTACCCAATTAAGAAATTCTCAATTACAGAAGAAACGATAGCTCGTAATAGACGTTACGTTTCGCATCTTTTATTTTCTCGCCGCTTTGTTTCACGGAAATGGCTCGGATTCGACGGCAGAAGATAAATGTCATTTACGAGTGCTTTCTCGGAAGATTCTTCGGGAGTCTGGGAGCGGATGATTTCGAGCGCTTTTCTCGTGCGAGAAGTGCGACGACAACAATTATTAGCGCGATCGAACGAGAGTGTTGCGCGTGAGTTAGAATCGCGCGGTTCAACGGCAAAGGACCGTGCTACACGCTGGATTCCGAATAGCCGTGGGAAGTATCGTACAAGTATCGTACAAGTATCGTATCCTGAGAATGGTGAACGTATACATGTGCAGGAAGTAACATTACGAGCCACGTAAGCGATCGGACGCAGAATGAAGCGCCTGGGACTTCACTTCCCGGAACGTACTGTTAGGCTACGTACCTATCTTGAGTTATTCCAAACCTATGTGTTGCCAAACGACAACGGCACGTTTATCCTTGCCGGGATCACCCGTGTTCGCCAGAATTAATGGGGTTCGTTCTTCGGCCGGCGATCTTCTCCTCTTCTCACTCTCTCTTTCGTCGTTCGACTCTTCCCATTGCCGCTACCGTATTTGCATAGAGCCGCGGCTAATAGTTGCAGATAACCGAAGGGAAGAACATATCTCCGAACGAAAGCGTTTTGTACCATTAGAGAGAAGCCGCTTGATCAGAGACGAATATGGGAAAGTATGCAAATTCCAGCCGAAAAATGACAAAAACAAAAGGGGAGTTAAGGAGGACGCCGGGCTCGGGAGCTCGGGAGGAAAAGTTGTAATTGGCTCTCTTTGGGTCCCGAGCAGGTTGCCTTATTTGTTTCATCTGGTTATTATCTGCTTCTCTTATCGACCAACAACTCCGAATCAAGTGCACGCTGGGCTCTTTATCAGGCCGCGACTTATTTTACCTACTTCTTTCTTTCCCTTATTCCTTATCGATTGAGCTCTGTATCCCGTATCGATCAGATTTCCAGCTTCTTACGGATATTTTACAACACGCTAACCTTATTAAGTCGAGATAAGCATTTCTTCGAGCCTTTATCCCCACTCGTATTGTTCGTTTTCCGATAACGATTTCTTTTAATACGAGTATACCTGCTTTCGAAGTTATATTCACCGGAGGAAATACTTTCGTTAGAGAAAATTCATCTTCTCAATATTCAATATATTTTCGCATCTTGTCGCGGCCGACGACAAGATGCGAAACAATTTATTCCAAGCGAGAGTGGCAAAAAATTCTTGAATTTTCCGCCCATTTGCACGTACGTTCGTAAAGGTATGATGAATACTGTTTGTCACTCCGACAGCTGCACGAGTTGGCTGCTGCAGGCCTTTGATCTTGAATAGAGAAGTTACTTGGAATCGACTGGAATAATTTCATTACTCGCAATTTTTTGCGAGTAATGAAATAATTTATCGCAACAAAAACAACGATTCACTCCTGAATTTATTTCAACTGCGTCGTTACCAGTTTCATGCTTCGGAATAGTTTTTTTTTATTCCTTTCAAAAGGTCTTTTTACAAACAAATTGCTGAGAGTAAGAGGCTGCTACTCAAAGTATCGCCTGAATTTGATCGCTTACGAATCCAATTAAGTTTTCATCTCGCGGTGACGGCGCGCATTTCAGTAATGTAATATTATGGTCAACATCGATTTACGAGCAATTTTCAGAGGGTGATTTCGCGAGTTACGAACACGGCGTGGCACGTATTGGAGATAAATTGTCTTTATATCGCGCAGCTCTGCATAGAGCGCATAATTTAACGTCGCTGACTTACGTTGCGTTCTTCGTTTCAGGAGCGCAGGTGCTGAATTTTGCCGAATATTCAATTACAGCCCGCCGCGTTTCAATCTGTAAAGCGTGCATAACAATACGTCGCGACTTCTCAAATTGATCGTCGTATGAAAAAGAACGGAGTAAAAATCTGGATGGAATAATAACGTCGAGGAATTTTGTACTTATTGACGCGTGAAAAGCGAAAAAAGTACACGCGATGACGAGCACGTAAAGTTCGCCGTGTACAGCAACATTTTCTATGAATATTAAAATACATGATTGGGTTGCATGGCATTAAAGCTTATTTAAATTTGAATCCATACATGTGTGCTTAAACAAACGCGTGGTACTCAGATTGTCGTTCGGTACCGTGCGTGTAGTGTTGTGTGTCAGGCACACGAGCTTACGTTCGTGAATGCGGTTTCGAGTATTAAATTCTTGTAGTGCACAGTGTATGCACGCAAATTAGAATACCAAGGGGCGTGTTCACATGCACAGAATCCTCTGACTGCGGCCTTTCGGCTTTTGTTCCCTCTTCTCGCTGCAACATCATGCTGAATTTTCGCAAACGTAATTTATGTGGTGCTCGAGTTAATTGCTCATCTCGTCCCGACTCGTCCATCGACTACTAAATTCTAAACTGCGAACTTTCACCGTCCATTTGTCGTCAAAGAATAGTTCGCAACCGCGCTCGGAAATTAAAATTAAATACGAGTAGGAAATGAATGAGAACGTATAATAACAGCGATGAATTACGGTAATGAAAAAATTATTCCGCATCGGTAACAAGCATTGTTTGATTAATCGCGAGTGATGAAGAGCAGACTTGTTAAAATGCCTCGGAGTAATTCGAGATCCATTGTGGGAACTTTGCTATACAACAATTTTCACACCGTACCCGGGCGATGCTTTCACGTCGACTGTTCAACTTTGCACGCTTCTGTTTCGAGAAACTACGAAATTCTCTGCCTTTGCCTTGGCATGATTCGGAAATTTTCGTAAGTACAATCGCGCCCCGGCAAAGGCGAAAATACGAGAAAAGCGCGTAAAAGTACGAGTGCATTCAATTCGTGGAATTGCATCACTGTCTACAGCTTGCGGGAACGGGAAGAAACCGACGTAAGAAATGAGAGAGAAAAATGAGACTACGGAAAAAGGGGGGAAGGAGGAGTCGACGATGCCTGTCGAGTGCAAAGGGCGATTGAAAATGTTGGCGCCGGTTCAAGACTCTTCTTATTCAGGCTTCGTATACATGCTAAACGTGTCTTATCTATAATATTAGTTCTGCCGGGAAATTCGATGGGAAAGTAATACCGGACAGATACGAGACTTCGTGAGAGTCCTGACGTCGATAACACGTCGTTCTTACGTTCGATGATAATCGCCGGTCTTCAAAATTCCTAACGTTCCTACAAAGTAACTTTTTTATCGAAAGAATATATCGAGAACATGAAGGAAGTAAAGACTTGTTTGTTTAAACATAGAATAAACAACTGTTATTACGAGGAACCCACGATTTCGTGCAAAGATCATAATGATGATTATCGCGTCACCAGGGTTTCAACTATGCATTATTAATTGAAAGGAGATTACATAGAATTACGGGCATCTCACTTTAACAAATTATCGTACGAGTATCGGCGATGAATTTTCGTACTCGCGCACTATTCCAATAATATCGAGTAGAAAACGGTGTACTATAATTATAATACACCGTACTATTATTAATAAAGCTACCCGTACGGATTTTAATTACCCGACGCATCCTCGTCGAAATACACATAGTTGTCATTGGCAATTCCTTTCGCCGAGGATAATGATAATGAACGAATTTCGAGGAGGCAGATGTAGTTGTTAAATGAAGAAGATTAGCTTAATGTAGATTGCTTCGCCGTGAATCACGAGTCCGATAAAGCTGCTTCATACTCGAGCATGCATGATCGCTTTCAAATTTTTTCCTCGAGCGAATATGGAATGGTACATGCCTTGGGAATCCAAACTATTTCGTCTGAAATTGGACGTGAAGAGGAATTTGTGTACGGGGTAAACGAGAAGTGGCGGGTCTGACGGATTGAACTGATTCAACGCAGCCCGGTAATTGTGGATGATAACACCGGTTTGTTCAGTGACAGAACTCGATTGTAGACAATTAAGCAACATCCAAACGAGTCGGTAGAAAAACGGCTGCTTTATACGCTACGTTAAGTCGGCGTAACGACCACCCACGATTTTTAAGCCTGATCCGCGTGATGCTCGCGGTGAACATGCGCTATCTTTCCGTACATTTAATTTTAGGATGCCTCGTTACAGTTATTTTTATCATCCGACTGTAAATATCAATTACACGCGCGATGCGATGGCTTTTGATTTTCCAGCGCTGTGGGCGCGGGCTAAAAAAAAGTTGACGTGAAATGTGACGTCTTCCACGGCTCGAATAATAACGCGATAGCATCGAAAATTGGCGAACTCTGTAAGCGAGAAAATTACGTAAATCAATCGACAATTTGCAGATGCAATCTCTCTTCACAAGTGGTTGAAAGTTAACAAATTTTTTTTTAATCCCGGATTTTCTTCAAGGAATGAATGCTTTTTCCACGCTACGAAGCGCACCGTTATTTCGTGCACGATTTAAAAGAAAGCAATTCACAAACGGCAGTAATTATCGACAAATTAATTACGAAACATTGCGACGCGTTCATTGCCTCAGTTTTTACAGCACTCTTAATAGTTCTAGAAACGCGATAAAATATTGCACAAACGATTGTAAAGGAGTGAGCGAAGATTTTCAAAGCGCGGTAATAACCGGTAACAGGAACTCGGGGGAGGCAGGATCTCACATTCGTAATTAGCTAACGTTACACGTTAATTTGCAGTATTAACGGTAGTCAATTACGCACCATCGCGAGCATCGTACCAAGTTCCAGCTGGAAACGCGACGCGTATCGTATAGCTGGACTCGACTGAAATCAAGAAAGGAAAAAAACGTGGACCGGAGGTGCAAGGTCGGTCCTTTTTTTTCCTGAAACTCCCTCCAACTCGATGCCGGAAAGTCAAGGCTAAGAATCCGTAATGTTGTATTATCTCGTAACGCAGTACTGCAATAACAGTAAGTGGTACCTGTCCGTTCCGTGTAGGCTCCCGGAAGTTAACGCGGATCACCGTAATACGACCTGCACCGTGCCGTATGGAAGTTAACGTGAATCCAACGATTTCAAGTGAAGCAACCGCAGCCACTGACACCGGCTCACTCGCTAATTCTCACGTAGCCCGAGATTATTGTTATGACAATTGCTACCTGCCTCGTTCGCTCCTCAAACTACCCTGGCGATTACTTAAGAAGCCCCTGTCATACACTGAGGATTCAATTATTCCGTACGCGATGTATCGACGATTAAAAATGCCGGTTTCGCGAATAATGGCGAGCCTCGGAGCATTTGAGCGGACTGTAACTGATGAAAACGATTTTGCAGGTGCGCTGACGCAATCGCAGTTTCCCGTTTTCACGATCTACGCCCAGAAGAGCTGTCTGGCGGTGAAGCCGTGCGAGCGCGCATGGTGCATCGACAGAGTGCAAGGACACAGGCTTCAGGGTCACACCAAGCGAACAACCAACGCGTCTTCGCGTCAGCATTGCCTGGAGCTTTGCCTCGGCGAGAGGGACTTCCTCTGTCGGTAAGTAGTACGTCTTGGCGCTTGTCTCGTTCTTTTGGAGCAGCCGCGTGTCGCGATTTCATGGTCAAAGATCTTCCCTCGCTACCACCGGAGACGTCTCCGATCGTTTGTAGCCGAGCACTGATTGAAACACTCTTGCAAAGCAAAGAGAATCGGCTTTTCCCGATATCTCAGATATCTCGAGGCTGTCGCTACGACCGCTTATTGGAATAATTCTCCAATAGTTATTCAGATCAAAGTTCGATACTGGCCAATTTACTCGGGCAAGCAAAGAAAGCCGGGATCGTCCATCGATCACCGCGGTGAAGTATCGTTCTGGACTCGCGGAAAATTGCTCGAAACCGAAACGTTCGTAGACTCGCGGATTTTGCTCTCCCTTTTCCTTCCTTTCGGCGCCTCGCGAGAAAGGAAATCTAATCCCCGCGACATAAATTGCGCCCTTTGCTCGGGCGTCAAGGAAGAATTCTCGGGACTTTCGTTGCGAGAGCCCCGGCGCAGAAACAATGCATGCAAAAAGCGAAAAGTGCGAATTCCCCGGGACTCTGTCGTTATTTTCTTGTAATCGCGATGCCCGCGCTAATTGGTTCATTTCGCAGCATTCCTCCTGACGCTTTCACTGACACTCGAGTCTCCATTAGCGCATGCAACGTTCTTTGTCATAGTAGTTTCAGCAAAGCAAATAATTATCACGTGTAACTGGACGAAAAAGTTAATTGCTCATTACAAACGCACGCGAGTCTCGAGTTACGACTCACGCTCATTTGCATGGAAAGAGCCGGGGCTGTGCGGTCGCCGGAGATCGATGAGAATTTCGCGCGGGTAAACTTGGATTCCTTATATATAACTGACGTGCAAAAAAAGCTGACCTAACGTCTCCAGTCGCTCGGTGACGGACTTCGCGTCAGGGTCAAGAGGTTGCGGAGGTTGCAGTCCAAGCGGAACCGTATCAAAAGTCGAGGAGCTTAGAAGCAGGAAGCGGATAGCAAAGGCGAGTTAAGGAGTCAAAATGTGAAGCGGGGAATGCGCGCGAATGGCGCGATGGGAGGATCGAGAAGAGCCTCGAGGAATCCCGGAAAAGGAAGAGAACGGATGAATCTCCAGAGATTCGCTTTGATGCTGATTTGCACGCGATCTACGGTATTCATTGGAAAACTGTCGTGCCCCGGGTAGTTAAAAAAGAATGATAATGTGAGATATGAAAAGGCACGGGGGGATTATGTAACAATGCGATGTGCGTGAGACTGTAAAGTTAGTGTCGGGGCATGTAACAGAAGCCAGTGCTCCAGGATGCTTGGTAAAGATCGCATTAACATTCTATGGGAACGGTATTTCTTCCGCGCAATCCCCTTGACAAGACTCAGCCAGACCCTCGGCTAGGCGAGCTCTCCTTGCCGCGTAAACCGTTTCTTCTGCCTTCGCGTGGTAACGTCATTTACAGAAGGACCGTAAACTATACCATTTACTTCTGTTCGGAGGTAGGTCATATCAGAGATTGCGATAGTCAATTAAGACCGCGGAACAAGTGAACGAAAACACTTTACTGCTCATCACGGGGGCTATTAAATTAACTGCTCGACTGCTCCTGAAAAATTATTTTCATTAGCCACGCGTGTGCACGACTTTGGTAACGAAAGTCTTCATCTTCAATAAAAAATTATATGCTTTGCATGAACTGCGCCTCTGGATTTTATGCTTTTTACCACATTCTTTTTCATTTATATGAGTTTTCTTTTAATATAATGGTAGGGAAAGGCCGTTCTAAAGTAACGGAGGTGACTTTTAGACGCAGAAAAAGCTCTGTATTTCATATTTTAAATGAATAAGAAAAGGAAGGATCTGTACAGAATTTTAAGAGACCATGAATAGATAAAAAAAAAACATGTTTGCACGGGGTTTACAATATTCAATTGTCAATTTCCAAATTCGTTCTGCCCTCTTCATAAAAAAAAGGAAGAATAGAATAAATTCCGAGTCTCAAAACTCGTGCTTCTTGGTTTTACTTTTTTCAGACAGGAAACTCTCGGCTTTTTGCATAAAAACAGTTTCAAATTCGAGAATTCCGAACCGCTACATAAACAAACGATAACAATTGACAAAAGAATCGACGCAAACATTTGCCTAGCCGTTAATTTCCATAAATAAGAATGTAACGTGTAATTTTTCTCAAATCAGAAAACGAAATCTTCCAAAGCGGTTCAATGAAAGAACGAAAGATCGTGAATGAAGAGTCAGACCGGAAGGAAAACAGACAAAGATACCCGAGCAGCGAGTTCGACGCTTTCTCTTCGCAGCCGCGGCATTGTTTTCATGGCAATTCCAGGACTTATTACTAGCATGAAATAGGCCGTTTCTACTTAGCTGAATACGAGTTTATTGTCGAAGAATCATGTCCCGAGTTCTACGTGTTCCACAATCAATTACAATAATTTAATATAATCGTAGCCGCGGCGGTAGTATAATGAGGTTCCGGTCTAATGAGAGGGTTGGTGGACCGAGAATACGAGGGGTGCATGGGCAAGCCTTGGATCTCGGCGTGCTCAACCATTCGAAACGTATGTAGCCGTAACGTACGTGTGCCCGGATAATACGCGGTTACGTACGTGCGGGGCCGAACGAGAGCAAGACGTTGCCGCGTTTCGATCTTGGCGTGTCCTTACAAGGAAAAAGCTTTCGCCTAATACGAGAACGTTACTCCGGAACGAGAAGTTGACAAATTTTGATGCGCCACGAGATTACGGCGGAATGAATTTTGAGTTACGTAACGAAACCCGGACGTGCGAGTCCCATCTGGACATTTCCGAGGGTAAGATAAATAAGCGTGGTTGCGCGGCAGCTCCGCGCGTCCCGTTTGTGGAAAATCGCAACGTCGGATGCACGTGTACGCTATAAACAAGAAACTTGAAGAGATGAATTTCTTTTTCCGCGTGTGCAGTTATAAATGGAGGAAAGGGCGAGGAGAGAGAAGGAGGGAAAAGGTAAAGAACTTGGCGTAGGATGTAAATTGAAGGTTTATTAAAAACGGTTATTCAAACAAATGTAAAAGGAAGTGTGAGATGATGGAAAACCGCATGCGGACGCAACGGTCCCCAGGCACATATCGCGAAAAGAGAAAAAAGCAAGAAAGAGAGAGACGTACGGATTACGAATTCACGGCCCGAATCGGGGAATAAAACATTCCGAGCGAAACTCCGGGGCGAGAAATACGACGAAAGTTCGATATGCAAAGCCCGATTGAATGACAGTTATATCAGAGTTCTGGGAGCGTCACCTGGTCGAGGCGATTCACGGTAATAATTCGGTCCTAACGGACAAACTTTTATCTGTTGGCCGATGATTTACGATTGCGTTCCACTTGACTCAGTCGATTCGACAGCCCGCGGTACCGGAAACAATGGGGAGCATTCGTACCCACGTTACAAATTACCGGCGTAATTTCCCCGTCATCGGATATCTCGCGGTCGCGATCTTCATGATGGTCTAGACCCGTCGAATGACGAATGATGTCCCACGCGGTCTCGTTCGTGCCGAGCGTGCAGGACAATTTTTCCAAAGCCCGATGAATAATTCGACCCCCTGCCAATCGTAATCGACTCTGTCCCTTCGTTTCTTCGTCTGCCATCTCGAGAAGCCGTCATTTCTCGTTACCGCTCAAGATTGCCCCGATAAGCTTTTTTTTTACCCTCGAGGAGAAAAAAAAAAAAGGCGACTGCGCGTGACCGGAAGCGTAAAATCTCCCCGATCGGGATTGGCTTTCGCCTAATCAGCGAGTTTAACGTCGTGATTACGCTTTTTACTCGAAACTATGTGAACTCGGGATGAAGAAAACGGGCCTAGAGTCTAATAAATAACAATAGTAGAATATGATAAATGCAACGGGCACGGAGGTGTCGGAGAAACAGATCTTGCGACGGCATTTCGAGGGCTTAACGGGAGTAGGAAGAAGTGCCGAGGCACAGAATAGATGGAGTGGCCTCTCGCGTGGGTGCAAGTTTAGCCGTGAAAAGGTTTTAACGCCGGTATGCACAAAGCAATCAATCACTTGGGAAAGTTGTTTAATCTCCGCAATAACTCGCCCGGCGCGGCGCGCCGGTGCGATACTGCTCGGGTCGGCGCGGGGGCCCACAGGGGAACTTTCCGTGTAGCGCACAACACAACTTGTCCAACGATTCTGTGTTATTCCAAAGCAACGGCTTCGCAACGTTCCCCTTCGTATTTATCCGTTGCTTTTCCGCTTTTCTTGACCGTTACTTGACTCCTCTTCCTTTCTCAATCCCTGTCACGCGAGCCCGTGGAAACTACACTCGAAGACCGCGCCATTATTAATGCACCTGCGGCGTCTCCTCTGACGCGATGTTTCCAAGTGTTTTTCATCGAGTAAAGATGCGTATCTGGCGAACGAACGAGTTTTATTGGAATGCGAGACTAGAAACGAATGCAATTAATTGGAGAAGAAGACGGAGGTGAAGAAGACGAAGAAAAAGGGCCCGAAAACGTAGCGGCGAATCGGCCCAAGTTCCACGAGAGATCATTAGGTCAACGAATCTCCCACAGTTGGATTCCGCACGGCTGGCCGTCGCGGTCGCGATAAAAAACAGAAAATTTAT
>JABFQM010003040.1:0-12936 GCA_022816865.1 Zelostemma sp. ZL-2020
GGTCGAAGTGATATTCTAATTGTACGCTGAAAGCGTGTCTTGTATTGCATGCGATACACCCTTCGTTTTAAATATAGACGTCTGTGTTACAACTTGTTCAGGTGAAAAAATTTGCGTCAAATTCTTGATTTGGACGAAAGAAGAGGAAAAGGTCTGGAATAGTTGCATTTGTTCGTAATAGATTTCGTCTGTAGCTTAAGTGGTGACAGGAAGTCGAAAAGTTCGCGCATTGTGACAGTTATGCGAGGCCACGGAAGTGAAAGCAAAGACAGTTGTAACTTTGCGGTCTCTCTTGTCGCAACCGCAGACTTGTTTTCAGTAGTCATTGCGATCAAAAGACGACGAAGTGTAACTTTTGTTCAATAATGACGGGAGTTCGTTTCTTGTCTCACTCTCGAGGCACCCTAGAAGTTACAACCCTTATAGACTACCCTCTCGCAGGGGCAATTTTCAAATAGGGCGTCTGATTTCTAACGTAATGTTCCCTTCATCTTCCGCAGCAATTACAAATCCGCACTATAGATACTTTGACGTTTTGAGCTAATCATCTCGTTCATAATCTTCAATACTGTTTGGAATTTCGAAAAATATAGAAATCTGCGAGAGATTTTCATGATGAAAACGTTTGCAGAAGGAAAACTGGACGTTTAGAATCTGAATTCAAATTTATATGAAAAGCGCGCTATATCGATATCGAGTTTGATTTCTCTCCTTTCAAAGTTGCGAGATCTCATCAACTGGTTAGGTTAATTATCATCCATGTAAATCATCAACATCTTGCTTTAATAATACTCATTCACGATAAATATTGTGTTTTAACATCCTAATCCCGCAATATTTCGTAATATTTTTCAAAACAAAAGGGAATTTACCTCAAAATGCTCTATTACGTCACAATTTGAAATGTCATCTCCAAATTTCCCTTGAATAGTTGAAATTCGTGCAGCTTTCGATCCAATTAGTTTTTAAAAAAGTAAAAATCGTATATCGTCATGATAAAGAGACATGTCTCGGCTGGTTTCGTCGAGGAAGGGTGGTTGTTAAATATCTATCGACGTAGCGAGGGTTGCAAATAGGCGTGGCCGGATGCAAGCGGAAGAATGGTGTTTCTGGGTGCACCGTTTTTTCTTATCCACCCTCTTCGCCCGCAGTGCAACGCAGGTATGAGCCTACGTGCGACTTACGATGCAGCGCGCATCGTCGCTCAATGTGTGCAGCAAGGTTATACGTGTGTGTACGTGCATGACTGCGCTTACGTACATCGTCGCTCCGCTCGGCAGACAAGTCGACGCTCGCATACATGGAACGCATCTAATCGAGCCATGCTTTGGATCTGTGCCCTTGCACATGAACATGCATGTCCCCACGTCAAAGAGCGGAAGGTGTGGATTCAGGGAGAGCTGAAGGGGCATGCAGCGCGAGTTCTGAGCTCTGAGGGTGCAGTAGAGTAGGAGAGTGTCTAGACAGACAGGGTGATTAGGCTGCTTTGCTATGAGCTAACTTTTTTCACTAGATATGTTACTCCCAAAATGGCGATCTCATGATTTTTAATATACAAACGTAATTAAAGTCAATAAATTAGTATACATTATCTAGTTTATGGTTTCGTTCCAACTTTCAACACGATTATTATTACGTACATTACCAATTTGCAGGAGTTCTACGATGTTACTAGCAGCGTCGTGTTCTCTTCTCTCCATCGTGAAATCACCACTAAAATCAGCCAAACCATGGAAAACAGTTTTTTCTTTCATAGCCGCGTAACCGAGAAATCAATTTCCGTATTGTTAATGCATCTGCAATGCGCGAAAAATCGATGATAAGAAATGCTTTAAAAACTGTCTAAATAAAATAATATTTAACTATTGTGAACCATGTAATCCGCGCTGAAACGGCATCGAATCTCGCAGTTTTTCAAAAAGAAAAATCCACTCTGATTGGATTTAATGGACAGTAATTTATCGTTTCGTCCTCGCGATATGGCGCTATGAAATCCAATTCCTTTGGCTGTGGAAGCTATTATTCGTATTATCCTGAAGCTGGTTTGTATGGTTGGTGATTATCTATGTGAGTATATCGGTTTCCCAATAGTACATTGAGCATGTATACAACACCCTTCAATGAAACGCTTTTAGCTATAGACTTTAGAATTACGCTATTCGAATAATAATGAGAATTCTTGAAGAATAAGTTGTAATAACAGTTGTGTCTTAACGCACGCAGATCGATCTCCGACCGATTCTGTCATGTTGGCGGTAGTGTAAATCGAATCCTGCCTGCGGTATACACTATTACTCATGTCCATCAAGTTCCGATGCGGAACTGTCGAGCTTTCCATAAATATGCTTGTATGAATCACTCGGTGATTTTAATTTCAAAAGTCGGAGTAAAACGTGTTGGTATCCATATTTCCGCATTTGAAAAATTAACAATTTGATCTTAATAGTTTGTCGATGGTATGTGCTGTAAAGCAAGATCAAAATTAGCGAGCTAGCTAACTCAACGACCGGATTATAAACGAGAGCGTTCTCCGGAAGATCTTGGGGAATGGTAATAAATTGGATGTTACGCGGGGAAAATTAACCAATTAGGCTCCACTGTCATCGGCTTTTCCCGACCTGACGTCTTCATTTCCATGATCTTACTATACGATAGTAAAACACAGTTCGATAAATTCATGGAATTCTCTCGTCATTCGCGTAATCTGCTTTGCATTTTTACTGCAGTTGACACTCGTTCAATTCATTAATAAGAAGTGAAAGCACGTTTTGTAATACGTTAAAACACTATGTAAACAAATGGACAAAAAAATAGGTTTTGCAAGGACAACGAGTTAGCGATTTAATGATAAGCGATCCGAAGCAGTGGACTGAACGGATAAGATGGGTTGCTGGGGCAACAAGATTAGTATCTAATGCGTTTAGGACGACGCGCATTAACTCTCTAGAGAAGACCCAGATCGCAGGCGAGCGCGTTAAAGCAGTACTGATTTGTATTAGCGTAAAACTATAACGTTTACCTGAAATAGTAAACTGTCAATGACGTTTCGAAGGGTGAGAGGGAGAAAAATGGCGAACCTGCATCACACTCGTTGCACAAGCAACCATGGCCAGTTTATTTCCACGATTCAAAGCGGAAGATTGATTGCCGAGGCTCCCGCTACTCTGGTCCACTGCATTCGTATTTCCATCTTGATCGTTTGTCGACTATGGGTCATATTTTTTTCCCGTCAAGATCAGAGCTCCGTGCAATCGATGACGATTCGTTTTTCGAGTTTAATAGTTATGGAAACGCAAGAACAAACAAGAAATTTGGAGGATGAATCTTTTATTATTATATGTTTCTCACTTTCGAATACCTGAAATTTATCGCGTTGCTACCGTTCACGCGCGTTTCATCTTTCCCCTCCGGTCGAATCGCTACAGCCACAAAGAATCCAGTATTCCCGCTGATGGCTTTTGATCTGCGGAGCGATCATTTGATCGTAATGAACCCAACGGTCGAAGGACTCCCTCGTACTTGTAAATGTTGTCAGTCGAGTTTATTAGTTTCTCTCGGGAGAATTTTTAATTATTTGGCTTTCCCCGCTTGGAGCCAAGCATGTAGCGGCCGACGCAATTAGTAATCGTACTCGGCAATAGCGATGAATAAAAGAGCCACGGAAAATAACGTTCCGGCGGTTCTGCGTCGATAAATCTTGAACGGTGTGCAATTAATCGGGTGCGAGGAACTCGAAACACAGCGCTGTGGTATCTGGTTGACCCTCGGTCAGCGGCAGAAGCCAAGTGCTTGCTTTCTCGAACTATTGTCGGTGGACCCAGACGAACTTGGAGTCGCTCGGAGCAGTCGTAGAGCAGAGCATCCTTGTTCCGAGCCTAACAAAATATAACAACTCCCAATTAAAATACCTTATTACAGAGAGACAATGCAGTTGGCGCTGCGAAGAGCACCGAATTTAGGCATCAAAGCGGAGAGAACCAATGTGATGTCGATAACAAATGCTTTAGCTGTCTAATCTTTGAATTCGTGAGAGTAAAATTTCACTTTAAAAAAATGAAAATATCGCTACTTGGACTGAGTTTTTAAGTTTATTTTCTAAGGAGAGAGTGAGCTCTTCTTCAAGAGTTCTTACAGAATCAACTCTTCCTAAAGACATAAGATTTCTCATTGAAGCCGTTTACCAATGATTCTTCCGTTTACTACTGATACCTTGCGATAAGCTGCCAAAAGGAAATCAACAAAACGTCTTGATGGAATGTCTGAGAAAGAGAAATGTGAAAAGGAAAATTTCACAACTCTTCAATTCACGCCAATTTCTTCGATAAAGAATGCGTTGAAATGCAGTGTGTAAAGAATAGCAATGTATAGAATGTCTAGAATGAAGGAAGAAAGGATAGACGCAATTCCATCTTTTGAATTCGCTGACTATTGCACCATGTCAAGAACATTTGAAAAAGCACCCTTGCAAGTTTTATTATTGCGCTGAAATAGTTGGTAATCGCTGAACGAAATATCAGGTATAATCTTTGTATTCATCGTAAAAAACAAATTGCTTCAAAGCTTTTACATCAAACTTCATAAATATTTAAAATCCGAATACATTGAAAAAAAAAAAAATAGCAATTGCAGTGTAATAAAAAATTTTCAATTGCTTTTTAAAAGAAACCATGTTCACAATTAGTATTATCGTTTCCGGATAATCAGAAGTAATAAGTGTATAAGCTATAGATAAAGCAATTTTGTCGGAAATGAAGTGCTCGCTTTTAGAGCGCAATAAATTAGAAACGTCATCATCAGCACGCTTCGCATTATACTGGAAAATTCATTATTTCGCAAATTTTATACGATAGTAATGACTTTCGAACAATGCCATTGTATTTGCGGATGTTCATTACAAATATTCATAGCTACGAACATTACTTCGCAAGCAGTTTGAAATTCACTGAATTGATAAGCCAAACTTCGGGAGTATTGAACGACACAAGTCAAATCTTTCTACTGGTTTTTTCGAATAAATATGTTCATGGAGAAACATTGGTGGAACATGAGTAATTGAAAATTCTTTGAGAAGAGTTCTTCTCATAGAAACTTTTTAGAAAGAGTTCTTTCCATATAGGAACTCTACAGGAAGGATTCTGCCCACAGGAACTCTTCACAAAGAGTTCACTCTTCTCTGATGAACATGTTCATAAAGGACCATTATTGAATCGCATTTAATGAAAGACTGCACGGCATTTCCCATCTGAGTTCCGAAGCTTCGTGCGGGCAAGTATGAGACGAAGTAGATTAGAGGGCAATTTCCATAATTTTCGGGAATTACGAAGGGTTATCACGAGTCGCTTGTTAGCGTAAAGACGAGGTCAGGGACTGGGAAGTTGTGTACATTGCACGTCCGTGGACGGAGCTGACCTACCGAAAATCGAATCTGCGAATCGTGCAGTTGAAGCCGAAGTCCTCGTGCACGTACTAGCCCCGAGAAATCGCAAAAGGGGAGAAAACTCGCTCATTCGCTTGTGCGACCGTGCTTTCACACGTCCACGTGCAGCCGGACGTGGACGAAGGAGCTGGCAGGTACGTTACGTATGAGTGGAACTAACTTATGAGGTTGGAGCGCGGCCAGCCACCATTTCTCACGAGTTTTGTGGGGGAGAAGGGCCGGGGCCACTGGACTAACCTCTGCTGACCAATGGCCCTCCGGATAACCTATGCTCCGCTAGAAATATGCTTATGCTACCATATACACCGATTTCGTAGCAGTTCTCTCACCCCCTAAGTCGTCATAACGTAAAAGACCTTCTGGTTTTGGGTTTTCCGAAATTTCCGCATTCGCTCGACCACGAGGACGAATTTTTTTTATGTTCGAACTTGTGGTCTCGTAGAAATTATTCTTTCCTGTTTATTGCACGTATTATGCAATAATACGTAGGAATGCAGTGATTTTTCGATTCTGTAAGGAAGATTGAAACGAATAGGAACTTTGGAAGATGATCTTGCGACATTATTTTTTTCACAAATTTGGACGTAATGCCGCAAATACTAGTTACTTGGACGATTTTTATGGCGACTATTGAACGCAGTATCTATTTGTCATCTTATCTTCTCTTATTAGCGGCTTCAGTTTGATTAAAATGTTGCTGATTTTATATGTCAATTTCACAGTTTTTGAAACTGCAACTAAATTCGATATGAACTTAGAATAAATGCTTTTGCGAAGATCGTGAAAATGAAAATAGACTAAGAGCATCCATGCTAAAATGTCTCATTACGAATGCAGAAAATGTTACATTTCTTCGAGAACTAAGGTATTGAACTTCCAATCATTTAACAAGAATAATGAAAATGTTCAACCGCTGTGAAAATGCATGGTTGCACTTCCTCCGGAAATTCTGACAGTTTCGACCATGATTAATAGTTTCCAACCTTTCAACTTTTCTATTTTACAACTCTTCTGTTCGTTGAACTGAGCGAATTTTCTATTGCTTATTAGAAATGCGAAATTTACCGACTCTTCTATTTGAAAGTGTAAAACATTCTTATCTCGAAAATTTCTTGGGTCAAATGAAAACATTAAATTGTTAAGTTCAGTTCACGTCAAAAATCAATATATTCATTGCTACACAATATTTCTGATGCCCATACTTTGCATTTCATTAATAAAAATTGAATACGAGAATACCCAGCCTAAAAAAATGTCTCGGAAAAAAAATCGCAAAAATTGAACATTGCTTAAAGAAGCGTGGTTTTTTTTACAAGAAAATTGTATTGTAATGAAAGGATGAGGAACACGTTCAAATTTAATCTTCTAACAAGGTCGTTTGTCACCGAATCCGTACAGAGGCGCAGAGGTGAATCACACTCGATCTTCTGCTTCAACTCTCGAATGCTTTTAATCAGTTACAGTGATTCATGAAGTCTTTATTCCTTCTGAAATAACGCAAACATTTTCCTTAATTTCAGTACAACATTTCGTACTTAATTCACAGAGACGAGTCGACAAAAGAAAGTTATTTGATTAGGCTTAATCAGGGAATAAAAACGGGTCTCGTTCTCGTTAATGAAAAAGTCTGCGGTAGACGCAATATATCGCTTTGCGAATCGTTTAAGGCGAAATCAGTCAGCCGGTTAAGAGTTTCAAAGTGGAGGACTGATTAAATAAAACGTGTCTGATATGGTAAATTTAATTTAGAGTGCTGCAAGGGCGAGGCTAAACAGGGTGAGAGGGTTCACTTTAGGTTTTTTCCCAAACTTTCCGGAATAAATTGAAAATGATTGCGGAGACGATCGACGAATGAATGTATCCCCGGAGGTAAATGCGCCAGCCTATGGCAGTGGAATCCCTCGCTTTGAAGTCTCATTGGATGGAATATTTTCTCGACCAATGAAAGTAATCGATTGAGTGAGTTATTTACGCTAGAAAAACGAGATCTTTCTATAAAAAGTGAGGAATTTATTTTTCAGAAAGAGTTCCTAGTCAGCGAATTCTTTCCAAAGAGTTGCTAATAAGAAAACTCTTTCTGAAGAATTCTCGAGAATTTCCTAAACAATCAAATCTTTGGAAAAAACTCTTCTGGCAAAAAATTGTTCTTTTCCTGAAGGCAGAGTTTTTCCAGAAAAGTAGGATAGTTCGTTTTATAAATATAATATCGACATTCTAATAAGGAACTTTCTAAAGTTTTTCTTCAAATTAGGACTATTCCGTCAAGAGAATCGTTGTAAGAACCAGATAGCTATAAAAAACATATGGAGCACTTAAAAATGTGTGCTTAGCAATTTGATAAATGTGAAGACAAGTTCGAAGGTTGGGTTCGTTCTTTACTATCGATCTCAAAAGCAATGCTTTTCGGATTACGAGGGGTGCGAGAATGAGTCGAAGTAGCATGAGAGATGGATGGACGGGTGGTAACTGCCAACCGCTAATGGATCCCAACTCGAATGAGCTGCGAATTTGAGAGAGAGAGGGAGGGACCGAAGGAGATACCCTATTTGGCTTTTGCGAGTTTCGACACGCTGAATCGCCAAGTGTTGCTTTTATTCGAAGTACTGACGTGAATTATTATTTGGGAATTTGTAGAGCTGAGGAATTTTACTTTCTAAAGTATTAAGGGTGGAATTCCATTTTAAGAAGATACAAAATTGAATTTTTAGAAATTTTTGAGAAAGACTTAACTATTTCGAAACTCTTGACAAAGAATTCAGTCCCTTGAACTTTTCTAGAAGTTCTTTAGGAAAGCTTAACGATTTCGGAACACTTTTGGATCTTTTTAGAAACTCTTTAAA
The DNA here is from genome assembly GCA_022816865.1 of Zelostemma sp. ZL-2020. Lineage (NCBI taxonomy): Eukaryota > Metazoa > Arthropoda > Insecta > Hymenoptera > Platygastridae > Zelostemma > Zelostemma sp. ZL-2020. The sequence continues at coordinate 8,278 of JABFQM010003040.1, forward strand.
AAGGCTTCACTTTTTAGGAACTTTTCATAAAGAGTTAGGAACTTCACTTTTGGAACTTTCCAGGAACTCTTAGAACTTTTAGAAATTTTCAGTCAAGAGTTCACTCTTTTTGAACTTTTTTGAACTTTTTTAGGACCTCTTCAAGAATGTTTCACTTTTCAGGAACTCTTCGGGAAGAGTTCGCTCTGTCCAGAGTGAAATTTTAACACGAACGGAAACAAGCAAAAAATGGATAAACCATGTAGGAGAATATTGAAAAAAGGATGAATATCGTCTAAGAAAAGGCGTCAAGATAATAGATTTCATGGTGGAAGCTTCTTAAAAGGAACCTCGGTGCACCGAGAAGAATCGTGTTTTGACGGGTAACAGGTTTATCGACATTCCGTCAAGACGAAGCTTCAAGTAGGATCCTCGTTTTCCTGTTCGACAATTACACCATTTTTCATTTTCTCCACTGAGCATTTGAGCATCCAAAAAATAGTTCGAGATTTCTACGCAATAGTAACTCAATCGATCTTAAAGCGCTCACTTGACATTCGAAAATAATGTAATTGATTAAGGAACTGGCTCTCGTTGAGTTGCTTGAAGGAACTTCCGATAGTTCCGTCTTGTCACCGCTAATAATTTAATCGGATTATTTCGATATTACCATGAATCACGGTTGACCGTTGAAGCCCAGGCGAACATCATATTATTCGGCCACAGGACACAAATCCTATTACTAAATTGTATTACAATGTGAATATGTATCATCGAAAACTTTTGGATTCGATGAATAATCATAATATAAAACCAATCGATACATTTCAAAGTAACAAATGAAGTCAGCAGTCTTTAATTTCTACGTTTCTCTTCGTGTTTAAATAAGCGTAAAATGTGCGGTGGTGCAGAATCGCAAGACTGGTTGGTTTTATTAACACTCGAGGAATTTTGTAAACTGCCACGTTCAGGCAACAATAATTTCCTTGCGTTTGGAAGGTAAATGCTGTAATGAAAGAAAATTAAGTTCCGCCTAGTCCGCGTCGACCTACTTCAAGTTTTAATTTCTACCATAGAAATTGTATCTCAAATTTTCATTTTCATTGCTTTCAACTCATCAAGCTTAATTAAATATTCATAAAATTAATAAGTAGTTAAAAAGTTGGACGAAAGTATTCTGCAAACGCGATAATAATTTAACGGAGCTCGTCTAGAATTCAAATCCGGAATTGAATCTAAGAAATAAAGGATGCTCGGAAGTGGGTCAAACCTGGCACAACACTTGGTTTACGTTACACCAATCAAAATGCAGGTAATGAATACGTACTAACGAATCGAGGAAAAGAGCCCCGTTGCTTTCGTCCAAGATTCAATAAATGAACAGTCGAGAAAACTGATACTTCGCAGCGTTACAAAATGTCCAACGGAAAAGCTCGAAGAAAGAGAGAACGTGACTGATAACAAAGATACTCCCAAAGCCAGAATTTGCAAGGAATTAGAGTAAAAGCACAACCGTTGTCCTAATGCGTCAGATCAGTTTCTTCGCCGTATTCCTAAGACGTTGTGATTATACAATCTGTGACTTTTTGGGATTAACATGGGTATTACAGTGCTGCATAAGAAGGTTTCATGGCAGCTGAGAAGGGGTAGATAAATGAACGCAGAGAGACTTAATGAGAGCCGCGGGCGCATTCATATTTATGTGAAGCAAGCAACGTAGCCAACGCAGTTCTACATTGAATCAGATCTTTGCCCATTCTCTCTCTGAAACTTTCTCATTCCATGTTTTTATATTTGTTTTTATAATTCCGCTCGAATAATTGCCAGCCCACTTAGCCTCGCCACGCTATGATACACCCCGCATTGTTTGCTCGGGGAAGACGCGGATACTTGCGACTACACCGAAACCGTTTCAACTTTTTTCCGTTGTCCTTTCGTGCCAAGAACTTTCGCGTTTTTGCATATGGCTCTACTGAATAAATTACTTGAACTTTTCTTTTATCTTCAATATCAATTCTATGAAGTTAATTGTTTATACATTTATCCCCGGATTATTAGCAATGACAATGAAATGATATTTCAGCAGATTGTGTATACTGTAGACGAATTAAAAAGTTAATTGACTTTCGCTTCGCTGGATGTACGGAACACGTATGCTGAATGAAATTGACTTTGTAATTTTTTTACTGAGGGAGTCGTACGTGATTCAAATTCTATATTTCGAGACTGGATTGTGGTTATTTGTAGAAGGATACATGGATTTATTTCGCAGATACTATAATTTTACAATTCATTTGGTGTTCTCAACCGAATTGAAAGACAAAAATTGCGAGTTTAGTACACGATACATTGAAATTCAAATAGAAATATAAATCCAAAAACTGCTTAGAAAATTTACAATAATGCATCGTCAGAAAATTCCAGAACGTACATTGAGATTACCTCAAAAATGAGTATTAAAATTACGAGTACTTGCAATTAAAACTCGTACATTGAATTCACAACATATCGTATGTGAATAAAATTTCATACACATCTCTATTTTATTGTCGGGGGAAATTTTGCACAGTGGAATTCTACGTCACGCTCGGAAAAAGAAAAAAGAAAAATTTGCAATATATTCATTCCGAATTTTTAGTTTATCGATGCAGTTCCTGCGGGTTGCTGGTTCCCTTACGAAATACTTTCCGCAAGGAATGCAGTCGGTAGCGGTTATCGTTCGATAAATTCCGATGGTTTGTACGCCACCATCGTGACCAAAGTGCCCGCGTTCTTGGCGAAGATAATTGAGATTCCTGAAGTGTGATTTACCCGCTTTTTACTGCTTTTCTACGAGCTAGTTGCTACCTTTTTTCCCATTTTATACTAAAAATCACAGAGAAATAAAAAAAAATGGATGAATAAGTAAGAAATATCGGATTTGGCATCGCATTTATTCCATTATCTAATAAAAATTGAAAACGTTGGCGAATTGATACGAGAGTGAAATAATTTTCGAAACACGTGACTCTCATTCCAAACTTCTCTTTTCCAGAAGCCAACCAAGTCTGGAAACCACCGCAATGCACCTATAAACTTTATACTGCCATCTTGTCCTATAAATGCACCAAGATCGTTTCGTCTTTCATTCGTCGCGCCAAGCGATAAGGCACTAGGTTTGCTTCGGAAACCTCCGATATTTCGTAGTTGATATCGAAGATAACTCGACTAGTATTACGATATAAAAAACAAAAAAGTGAGTCATCGGAAACATAAAGTTTTTTGGTATCTTCCTAAAGTTCTCAACCATGAATTTTATTTGCGAGAAAATGCTTCAAGGCAAGAAGTAATCCCAAGGTGTAAACTCTTTCTAAAGTGTTCCTAAATAGTGAATTTTTCAATTTTTCGGAGCGAGATCTCACTTTGTAAAAAGGGTAATTTGGTTCCAAATGAAAGATGAAACGAAACCCATTACTCTTCAATAAAAGACTACTTTGGAAATCGATAGCGCAAGCAATTGATGTTTCTAAGCCGACTTTTGGAGAAGCGCCGTAGGATAAAAGTAACCAGCGGCAAAGATAAATGAAAACAACAACGGGATCGGTTTCACAGCTTGGAAGTCGTAATGGAAGAGCCAATACTTTCAACTTGCTCTGTCAACTCTCAAATGAAAAACCAATCGAACCTTTGGACGTCAAAATAAAAGTCATCTCTGGTATTTCTGTTTTAAAGTGAAAGAGACACCGCGATTTCATATCTATACCAAATCCTTGGAAGAAATCTCGAAATATCTTTTCCTGTTTATACAATTCTTGCAATTCTTCTCTTCTCCATCGATTTTTTCGCCTCATTTCAGAGCTTTGACTTCTGAATTTGTCTCTTCTCTTTGCGTATTTTCTCTAGCTTTGTAGTTCCGGATGGTATTAGGGCTACGAAACGCCCCAGAAACAGGGTGGGGAATAGTTAGTGGGCGGTTCAGGTGGAGAGTTAACAGCACGCGATAAACTGAAACTATTACTTCCATACTGCTAGCCAACCTAATAACATTTACCACCCAATTATGGGCCAGCGTAATGCTGAATTCCGCGTACTATTTTGGTGGTTACCAAAGTTCTCATTTTGCTTGTGAGCTCCTGTATTAACATTTCATAACTCTGCTATCGATTCTTGTCCAACCACGTATTACGAACTAAATTAAATTTAATTGAAATTTCATGTAATTACGCCGAAAATTTTGATTAAAGAATCATTTTTGCAGTTTTGGTTTCAAGTTGAACTTACGACTAAATTTGAAGACTTTCGAAAGTAAGTTCATTTTGGCCATGCAAGAAAAAATGTATCAAGTTCGATTACGGCCAAAATTCAATCCATTCACTCCGGTGACGTCGCAATAATGAAACGCTTTGAAGGAAGACATTTGACTGGAGTTGAAGTATTCGAGAATGAACACGCTGCAGAAGCGACAGCCCGCTCGAAAATGGCTGATGTCATTTCAGATTGGCTTGACTCTGCATGTTTCGCTTCCATCTTGCTTCGCTCTTGTTCTCTCTTTCTTAGTAGTCTTCCCTTACGTTCAGGTAAAAAGTTGTAAAACTAAAGAGAGCGCAAATTGCCCCAGGGTCGCGTTTGGTCTCCTTAAACGCAACCAAACTCGACTTTCTTTATAAATCGTTGGTCTCAAGCAACGCGGAAGATTTTCTT
>JABFQM010003041.1:0-12935 GCA_022816865.1 Zelostemma sp. ZL-2020
AGTTTATGATTCGCGCAATGTAGGTAAATAGCGTCTGGGCAGGTTTTGCGAACCATAGCAGCGCAACCATTGTATTTTCCGCTCATAGAACGCGCCCCATCATAGCCTGGGCAACATTAAAATTTCAATAATTAATAGAAATTTATTTCATGAAGAATGACATACGTATCTAAGTATACCTTGGGATTTTATAAAATCGAAGTGAATTCCGATTTTCTTATAAGTGTTCAGCAAAGTTTTTGCAAGTTCTGCCCCGGTAACTTCTTCTACGGGAACGAAGCGTAAAAAGTCCTCTCGAATTTTGAATTTTCCGTCAATCTCATCTACGTATCGAACGCAAACTGAAAACTGTTCGATGCCACTCACGTCCGTGGTTTCATCGGCAATCGCTGCAACACATTGTGATTTGTTGATACGTTGCACGATTTTTGTTGTAATTACCTGCCCTGCTGCTTCGATAATCTCATTTTGGATGCCATAGCTCAGATACGTAGCGTTTGCCCCAGCCGATTTTAGATGTTGGTCTAGAACCTGATCGCCACTTTCCAGCGCAAATCGAAGAAGTGCTCTGAAATTCCCGTCATTTTCTTCTGGCATTTTCAAAGATAGTGGTCCATCATCTCGATGACCTCTTAACGCTATCCCCTGTCTACCGCACAGCAAAACGCTTCTAACGATTGGAACCAACTTCGTTCTGTTTTCGTACTGTTGTCGTTTTCTTCCAGAATCAATATCACAGATAACATCATTCTTCTTATCTTCATAAATCAGCTTGAAATTTTCAACATCTTCCACTGCTTTTTTATGGTATTCTTTGTCTTGATGTTCTTTAAATTTTTCGAGTGCTTTTTTCCAATTTTTAAACGCAGTGTTCACAAAGGATTGAAGCTTTTGGTGACTCCCTTTCCCTCCTTCTTTTACGCCAAATAACATACAAAATCGACAGTACGCTCCGTCCTCTTCAGCTGAGTAAGCTAACCAAGGAAATTGGCGCAACCAAGACAACTGAAACTTCAAATTTCTATTACCGGAACTTGGAAACTTGAAAGTAAAATCTGGGACCCAAACTCGTTGGAGAACTTCGAATTTTTCATTATCATTCAGTCGCCGTTTGCAAAAACTTGCAATATCATTAGGTGGTGTCTGGAAAAAAATATCTTTCTTCATCGTAGTTCGTAAGTAGGGGTCGAACCCTTCACTTGCACCAAGAAATGTCTAGGTTGATTCAAACATCAAAAAGAAAGTGAATTTTTTCCAGATGATTCTTTTTGGCTTTGTTCCGTTTTTTTTCGATACTTTAACGTTTATTTCTAGCTTACATGATCGATCGGAGCTGCTTCTGACTCTGATGATTCGTGTTTTCCTTTTTTTTTTGGTGGACTTTCCACAGACGAATCGAGAGCACTCGCATCGATAGGACTTGTTCTCGTTGGTTTAAAATAATCTAAAATCTTTTTCGAAGTCATTTTTGTATCACTTCCCACAATTTTTCAAGAATACACTCGTGTAAATTTTCTGTCAAAAGTCAAAAGTCGGTTTCTACACTGAAGTCGTGCACTAACTGTCTATTTGTGTTTCGCAACTTGTTTTTCTTTTGTTTCGCGAAATTCACCCCTAATTCGATTTGCTTTAATTTTAATTAGATCGGAGGGACAAAAATCTCAAACGAAAATTGCAAACGTTTCGGGGGGGGTTTGAACCCCTCAAACCCCCCCCCCTGAATCCGCGCCTGTGGTAGACGAATCTCACCTTTTCCGCAGCACATTCCAGGTGGTTCATTTTTAAATTTTAGGGCTTGGCAATTATTGCATACGACGTCCATTTCTCCAATAATGATTTTTGGATGTACGGAGTACTGAACGTCTGCCTTATAGTTCAACCCTTCCATTTTTAAATCAGCCAACCACACTGTTTGACGTAATACAGCAGTAGAAATCCTGTTCCTCTCATTTCGCGTAAAATGTTGTTCAGCTGTTTCAGATGCCCTAGACTCATTTAATCTATTGTGATTTTCACGCATTCTGTCTGGCTGAGTTTCACTGGATGGAATTGTTCTATGCTAGACTGATCTCAAACTATTTAACCGAAGCCTTCGATCACGTTCTTCTTGTGATTCTTTTTTCCTCGCAATTGCTTGTCTTCTGGCCTCAGCGGTGCTCCTGCTGAGATTTGATCGCTTTCTGCTAGGCATGACGCAACAAATTAATTGTCTTGAACCTGAAGTGAATGAAAAAGAAAGGATATCATCACAATATTAAAGACTGTTGTGAGAGGAATAGAAATACGAATATGAACTGTCGTCGGTGATACGGTAGATCACGGTAAATGAAGGAGCAAAACTTTTAATGAAAATTGCAATAGTGAAAGAAGAAATAAAAAATTTTACTGCCGACTTGCTGATCGAAATTAGACCTATAGATTGCAGCAGTTCTTCAGAATTGCGTATGTGAAATTTGGTGTCAATTCATGGAAAATGAAAGACCTCTTTTGTGGTGTAAAAAGCTGAACGTCTGTTCAATTGCACAATGCACCGCTTTACGAACTCGAAAAATCCAAAAAACGGAAAAAAATGTCACAATGAACTTTGAAAATCGACTGAACCGGAGAACATGTAACGACACTAATGAAAAATCGACGTTTTTTGATCGATGATTGATCGGTTGCCATGGGGATAGAATAAACAGTTTACGTATGAAACGTAGTTCACGGTGCATACGTAATAGCTTCATCCCGCCGTCGGTAATGTAGATCAGGGTGAATGAGAAAAACAAAACTTCAAATACAAAAAAACAACAAAAAAACATAAATTGGAATGAAAAAAATTTAATTGCAAAATTGTTCTTAGAAATCACGCCTCCAGAATGTCGCAGTTTTTCAAGATTGCGTAGATGAGACCGGGGCAATGTCGACACCTTTTTTCATTGCCGATTTTTATCCACGAAATGAAAAATCTTAACGATATAATTTATACCGTTGACAAGAGTCAACCCTTGGCTACGAAATTGCTGCAAGAAGTTTCAGTTTTCGTGGCTTAGTTTTATAGTAATAGAAAAAAATACGTAATCGTGTAAAAGTCGGAATCCCAAAACTACCGGGGCAAAGTCGACACCTGATACTTAAACTGAATAACAAATGAAAATACATCACCATTTATGATTTCATTGATTTATTCGTTTCTCAAAAACATAGGTACATATTTTATTAATTCTTCCCGTGAAAAACAGATTGGATTCAATTCAATCCAATTGGATCTGATCAGATCCAAAATGCCCAATTTTCGGATTTGACCTAATTCAATCAGTTCCGACCTAATCAGATCAGATCTGATCCGAAATCAGTTCAGATCTGCTCAGATATGTTGCTGGCTCAGATCAGGTCGGATTTAGTGTTGAATCAGATTAGATACAAAAATTAGGCTCAGTGTCGATGCCCCGGTAGCTTAGTGTCGAGTTTACCCCGAACCTTAGTTTTGAATTTAGTGTCTTGAAATAAAAGCAATCAGCGGGAATGCAAAAAATCGCAATTAGATAACTGTTGAGCATACATAACTCTTTGGAAATCACTTGCTTCCAGGCTTGTAAGATGGCAAATGTGAGCGCTGATAAAAATTTTCTTCGAGGATGGAAATTTACTTTGGCCTACTCGAAACACGTTTGACACAATAAAATTTTAAACGCGGCTTCTAACCGCTCGAAACTCCGTCAGTATCTTATAAATCTGTATTGCCAACTATATTATCGATTGCAGGTTCCAACGACATACAGATCTCAAGATAATGCGAATGTCGAGTTTGCCCCGGTGTCGACTTTGCCCCGGTCTCCCCTACATGAATGAGTATGAATGAGCGAGAAAAAAGGGAACGAAGAAAATCATTTTAAAGCAAAGCATTTATTGTTTTTTCATTGGTAGGGTTCTTGACAGCTTTACGATCAATAAAATCGATGTTTTCCGACGTTTAAAAAAGCTGTTTCTCGACCACAGCGCCAGATTCGCATTATAATTTTCATTCGTTTTAAATTTTAAATTTTTTTGTTTTTTTTTTTCATTTTTTCCTTTTTTTATTGTAAATATATTATCGTCACCTTCACAATTATTCCTATGCTTTGTTTCCTCCTTCGCATAAAACTGTACAGTATTCTTTCACTATTTTCTTTCTTGACAGAAAATAGATGAAGAAAAGACGATTCTTTATGTGATATAATAAAAATATGAACGTATTTACGTTCGATCCATCAAACTTGTTGCTTACAAAAATTTCGATCGATCGAACATACTTGACTTTGAGAAAGACAAAAGATCAACAACAAAATTAACAACTAGCGATATTAATTATTATTATTGTTGAACAGATGACACGAATGTCACGTTAGATTCGTCACGTTTTTCGTTTAATTTTTTCCTAAACAATATTAACAAGATTGCTGTTCGAAAATAGGAGGACTTCGATTTCGATCGTGCTACCTTTCTTCGCAAAAATACATCTCGCAATAATTACGTTTGGATGATAACAAAATGAGTACTGGAAGAACGAGCCGAATGAAAAAAAGAAGTATGTATCTCAAAAAATATGCAATGTCTCGTACGCATGATAAAATATGCACGGTTCAATATTTGATACAAAAATACTTCAAAAAGAGCCTCTTCATTTACAAATTAACAAACAACCTTTTTTCCGCGTCGATTTCCAACAATTAATAAGTCAAAGACATCATATACACAACGCATCTATTTGTTGTACGCGCAACTCAATTTTTCTATGTACATAAAATATTCACAAATATAATTTCGTTTTCGAATCACTTGAAAGCTACAGGCAAATAATCCAGAATTCAAGCATTTCCATTGCTGCTATCAAAAGTCGAAATTTTTATGTTGTGAAATTTACATGTGATGCTTTCTGATGTATTGCTCGAACTAGATTTGGAGTTCATTTCGAACAGCAATCTTTGCGTATAAACCAATTATGTACTTTTTTTTAATGAACCTTATAATTACCACTCGCACTTTTATATCCGATCTCGTAAAATCACAGGCATACATTTTTTTTTAATATACTTATCAACTACTTGCATTAATATTACTCTCATTATTCTTACAGTTATTATCGATAAACTTAATGTTGAATTAATATTTATCATCACGAACAATTAATAACATAGATGCTGTTTTTTCAATTTTTTTCTCTTTTTTCTAAATTAAATTAGCGAATCTTTGTGTAAAAACGTAAAACATGTTTTCAAAATGTAATTGTTCTTAACGCCAGGACAATTTTCTTGAATAAACCTTTGCATCAAGATATGTACATGTTTTCGTGAATTAATGCCCATTGTTTTGTAACGCAAAAGAAAACCAGCAAGAAAATCATCAGAGTTCATGACAATTTGTTTATCCAGCTGATGCAAGCATAAAATTGAACGTGATCTTGAATTGACAACGAAGATAATAAATGACGATAAGAAAAGCATGAACACATAGTTTGACGCGAACCAGTAGAATATCCGCTTACAAAAATTGTTCGATCACGCAATTAAAAGTTAAATGTGTTTTTCCTCGCAAATTATGATAATTTAAATTTAAGCACACGCTTTTATTTATACCGAGCATGCTGATTTTGATGCTCGAGAAGTCAGTCGAAAATGAGAACTTGGCATACATTTATACATTTTCGTACAGTACAATTTCTCGAATGAATTGGCTACAAACATTTGTCTGGTGCGCGCATTCATTTGGAATTTCAAATGTCAAAATATTTGACCACTAAAATTGCATGATTCTAAACGAGTCAAGTAACTCATGAACAACGTAATATCACCGCGATAAATGTAAACCATCTTATTTTTATCGTATCAAGTCAGTCTTTCACTAAAAATTTTGAAACTGACGCCATGATTGTATTTTTGGTATTTTTCCACAATTTTCTTCGATGCCGTTATTCTTAGTGCAATCAAAATCAACCCTGCCAACTTTTGCTGCTGAATTCGAGTGCTTTCAAAGAAAAAAAAATCCAAATTTTCCAAAAAAGTTGACAGCATTGTTTCGACCAAAATGATCAAGTTTGCCGAGTCAAGAAATCATTCAAACTTCAATTAAAATGAATTCCATCTATACATAAAAATTTCCTCGCTCGAAAATTCGATAGAAGAAAATTACTTTTTGAAGAAGAAATTTCTTGTTTCTCAAACTTGCCAAACGTACAATAATTCCATTCAATATCTCCCACGTGCTTACATATTTCTGTACACATATACACGAAAATAAGAGTAATAATATAACTTCATAACCCACTCTGTCAAAGCATTTTTTTTACAAGTTTACATTTTGGCGCTTAACTCTTTGGAGTCTTGACGAGCGCGTGCGACACCAAGAGAATCACAAAATTGCATTTCACATTCTTTACTTCGGAAGATGATCTTTTTACAGAACGCGGAAAATTCGACGGTGCATGCTCGTAAAGATATGTACACTTAGATAATAACAGTTACGACATTTTGAAGAACGAATGTGTCAATGAATGTTTGTGGAAGCATTTTTTCCTCGTTTTCATACATGTATACATATATATAATATTCGCTACCTCTTGACGTACTAATTATTCAACTGGGCTCTATATGATTCGACTACAGCAGTTTAAATGAAATTGTGCCAATTTTCATGAACTTGGCATGAAAAAATAATAACAATCATTTTGTAAATCAATTCTTGAACTTTTAGAGTTTGTATGATGAAGCCTTTGATATAAATGAGTCTTTCATATGCGCACGTGTATGTATTGATTTTTACAAACTCGCGCTCACAGACGTTCACACCGTTCGATTAAAATACATAATTTACATCAAGAGGACTCGCATTTCCACAGTGTTTTTTCTTTATCTACCGAACACTACTATCGAAATGAACTCTGTGGTTTCGGTTTTTTAGTCACTTTCACTTTCCGCTATAGTACTGGATGCGGCCGACCGACGCTGTCACCGGCATTTCCCTCATGACCTCGTGCCATGCTAAAATTAAAACATGACTTATTAGTTTTTATAATTTTTGGAATAAAATTTTTCGCCATGTAAAAAATATGAAAGACTTACACTCCCCGACAAACGTGACGATGTCATTGTGATTGTTAAATAGAATTGAGTTCTCCAGCTTCACTGGGAACTCTTCCTTCTTGCATTTGTCCGTTTTGGGAAGTGGTTCGAGTTTCATAGTGGAAAAGCTCACGGTTCCCACCGAAGAACATCCAAGGTCTGTCACGGGCGTTTGTTTCGTCATGACTTCGACCCGCTTTTCGATCGCAACTCCACTGACTTTAGACGGCGCGGGCGTGGGACTCCCAGGTGTGGAAGATTTTTTCTCTTCGTCGTTCAAGAGAAGCTGCTCATTTATATCAAAGCCAAAGGTGAGCTCGCTGGAATTGTCACCCTTGCTCGCATCCTCATCCAGTAAAATTACGGCGGGCCTCGTAATCGAGCTCTTGCGACTCTTCGAGGTTTTGTTTGCGAGTTTTCCACTGCTTTTGGGATTCGAATTCGCTTTGCTCGTAACCACGGCACTTTTACCTAAAGAAAATATATGAAATTTTCGCATTTAATGAAAAGTTTTCATTGAGATAATAAAAAAAAAGCTAAAAACGTTACCTATTCTCACAGCCTCATCAATCTGACTATTACACTTTTTTGCGGCCTTTTTCTCCTCGGTCGAGGGAAACGGAGGCGGCGGTGGGGGTTTTATCACATCACTGCTTGTATTGTCCAGAGAGGAATTCTCATCCGAAGACGAGGACGCGGAAGAAGACTCCGCGAGTTTGTTGCATGGCACTGCGTTGCTTTCAGCCCCGGGATTCGGGTTCTGGCTCTGACTAATTGGACTCGACTTGGTTCCGCCCTCCTGTTTTGAAAGGCTTTTGTGTATCTTCTCAACATCCTGAACATACTTGAAAACGCGAATGTTCTTGGTGATAGTTTCTTCGCGGTTTCTTAACTTATTGTTGCTCTCGGTGGCAACATTGAACTTCAAGAGGGAAGAGTTGCCCTCGAAACTGTAGTTCAGAGTGCGGTTGGCGCGCACAAATTGGCACTGACGTGATTTGCGGTCTGAAGAGTGCTGGACTTCGTCCAGACTTGGATAGTAGTCGTTGGAGACTCCGAGTTTCGACGATTCCGAGGAAGCTTTGAGATTGACGCTGGGCCACGCGATCGAGTCCAAGCCCTGGTTCGTGTTCCCTGACAAATTCAAAGCCGAATCTGCCGAGACGTTCATCGTTACCATGCGAGTTATGTCCGCGTAACTCGCCTGCGCCGGGAAGCACCCTGACGAGGTTTTTGACGACGTGTTCTTCGAAGAATTCGAAGTTACCGGTAGAGAGTGTACAGAATCCAAATCGCTACTGTCGGATTTGTCACTGAAAATAATAAATTAATTAATAAATCATGCCGGACTTTGATTGTAATCGGTGACTTGGCTTTTACCTGGGAGGCATGCTGCTGGCGGATTTCCTTCTCAATTCCGAGGAGAGAACCTCTCTGTAAGCATTGGAAAACTCCCTTGTACCCTGAAGATATGATCCGGAATTGGCAAGCTGCTGGGCTCGACTGCCGCTCGAGCTGCGACGCTGTTTCTTGCTCTTCTTCTTTTTCGATACCACCAGGAATTCCGTCTCCGCTTCGATGTCAAGATTAAGTTTGTTGGATGAACTGTCCAGGGTGTTATAATCGTCGCCACCCGTGTTGTTGCAATATATAATCTGGCCTTCCTCGGTACCCCACGATCTTCGATCCCCACGACTTCCATCGACGGATCCCTCCCAGTTGTCGCATTGTACTTTAATCGTGGCATTTGCCGCATCTAAACATTCTCGTTGAATCAATTCTCAAACCACTCAAATCATTTGTTCGATAAAACATTCTCATGAAACAAACATGAAACTTACCGCGTTGACCGAAAATGCTACCGGTATCACTAGAGTTTGTGCTCTTCTCGACGGTCAAATCCTCGAGTTTTGTTTTTGAAATCTCCTCAAGGGAATTGCACTTGTGCAGTTTGTTCGGCATCTGCTCCCTCTTGGAATCCTTTTCGCGACTACGAGATTTGGAACTCCCGGAGGTTGACTTGACGCGAATGGCATGATTGCTTTTCCCTCGCTTCCCTTTCATGCCCTTGTTCTCGATGTAGTTGACGAGATCCTCGATGTCATCATTGCGATGACCCTCGACATTCTCCGACTGGTACACGATGACGTTCGGCTCCTGGGTGTGCTTCCTGCGCACTTTTTTCTTTTCGCTGCCATAACCGTGCACCGCATTTCCATTCTCGTCTAGAGACTTTTTCTCTCCCGAAACTGAGGACTCTTCCATGGCTGAAAATTTGTTTCAATAAACAAAATTGAAATGAAAAACGAAAACAAGAAAAGAGCAGATATAAAAAAAAAAGAAACAAAAATAAAATACCTCCGAAAACCCTAACAAAATCACCTGTTGTTCTTGACAAGAAAGGAACAACGGAATAGACATTGCTGGGCACGAGGTTTTTGCTTTGTTGGGCCCCAAAGCCGTTGGAGGGCCCGCTGAAGACACGAACGTTGTTGTATTGGATAGGAATCGCGGGAGGGCCGTCAGCCCCGTTTAGTAACACTCGGGTCCTGTTGTCGGGTCCGGTCGTCTCGTGCAGTGGAAATTTGACGAATGTGTCGACCGCGGTGTCCACCGGAGTCTGCGGTATATCCAAAGTACTGACGAACTGTGCCGAGCCGCGCTGCTCAATAATCTTCATCTCCATGCCCTCGTCCAGCGATTGCGCCGACGAAGCCTCGAGGTTGCTCAAAGCTGGAGCTGGATTGCTCGAACTCAATCGGCCTGTCATCTAAAAGAAAAATTGCTCGATAAAATAATGTATTTGCTCATTGGAAATTGAAAAGTTGACAGTAAAAGAGTGCGCATCTAGAAAACTAGAAAATGCTGCCACAGTATGGAATGTAACTCACATCGACGCCGGACAAATCGATGACCATACATTCTGGTTTCCGATAATCCAATGTTGTGTTATTCGAGGCCGAAACTACCATCTCATTTGTCCCGTGTTTTCCACCGGTATCCAATGAGGACTCTTTTCTTTCCTCTTTTTTGTCTTCCAAAGTTGTCTGCTTTTCTATATTCTTCTCCTTCTTTGGCCAACTGGATTTGTCATGAGTAAAACTCTTCTGAAACAGAAAAGCAAAAATGCCAGTCATTTCTAAAATCAACATTACATTCATTTCCTATAATTCAACGTTGAAGTGTACGCAACGTCAGCTTACTTTCTCGTCAAAAATCAAATCGAAATTCGCCAAAGACGCCAAAGTGTGGGACGCATTGACGTTGGAAGGCAAAGAACCGCCTTCGCGCTGCCGAGCCGAAACGCTCGGTTGATTCTGGCACTTCCTGCCTTTCCTTCGGCTGCAATTCTGCCCGAAGCTAGAACTGAGGTAGGCAAAGTTCTCGAACTCGGAGTTTATCGGCTGGGCCAAATTCTGCAGTGAACCTCCGTGCGTCAATGGCTCCGAAACCGAATCGCGCTTGTGTCGGCGGCGATTCGACCCTGGGAGAAAACGGGAGATCGTCACCGCTTGACGACCCTCTTCATTTTCATCCGCCTCCGCAGCTTGCAGAAGTTTCTATTCCCCCCACCCAAAAAAAGAAAAATTTTAGTTTCTAGCAGCGACATGCAATAATATTCCAAAGAATAGATGCTTCTATCACCTTGAAGAGCTTTGATTTTCCTTCTCTGTCTTTGGGGCACTTGTACGTTATGGCTTCATCCAAAAGGGCCTTCAATTCGCCTTCATTCAGAGTCGACAACTTTTCAGATTCTTCCTGAAACCGTAAAAATTACTCAGTCAAAGTTGCCACGTCTTTTTTCGCGAGCGTATAAACAAAGTCAAAGATTGGCCTAAAACTCCTTTTACTGGCATGAACTTAGTCATCGTTCGCGCTCTGACGGAGCTAAAAAAAGAAAGCGATCGCCGCGGTGACTTACGGAAACAAAAGTCCCACCCTAATTTTTCGAAAAACTCGAAAGTCATGCCCAACCGAAAAAATATCGCAAGTCGCGATTTATTTACGGAAAACTTTTCTTTCCCGCGGGTCAAGTCTCCCCAATGAACAAAAAAACATTATAAATAGAGTAGGAAACAAAATAACCTAGCATAACGCGAACACAATGGCAGTGGAGAATAACCTAAAAATAACCGTCGGCCGAAATAACCTATAAATACTGACAAGTCGAGCGGAGAAGGAAGTCCCTTCGCCCTCGCTCAAATTTCCCCTCGGGACGTGGCACAGGGCGAAATTCGCGGATAAACCAGGTGAAATTGTGACAGACTTCGTTTTTTCCGCTCCGGAAGATGACTTGCCAAGTACGTGCGATGAGATGAAAAGAGACGGAGCGAGACAGAGACAGTAGTTGGGAGCGAGAACGGGAAAAGGAAAAGGCGAAAAGCACGTACTTACATACGAGTGACATCGGGAGAGTATTTTCTTAAAAATACGAGTACCCTTCGATGAAGAATCGGGTGTTGCCGGTTGACACGGCGCAATTTCGATCAATTTCGACGTCTCGTGTCGTTTTTTCTCTCTTTTTCAAAATCCCGCATCTCCAGTGTCATCGCTGGCTTATCACTGCTTCCTTATCGGAACACACACGCGAGAGATCGTGGATGAAACTGTTTTTTTTCGGACATGAGGCGCGGCGCGCTCTTCAGCGCTCTTCGCGATAAGTATGCGTCCGCCATACTCAGAAACACGAGAATCGCGAAAGACGAAGAGGTCCGAAGAAGAGAAGAGAGAGGGGCGGCTCTATCTTGGTGTGTCATTAGCCCATTCGCGCTCGTCTCGTATGTTCTTTTAGAATTTTACCGTCTGAATTCGTGATGACGTGTATTTTGATTGCGCGTACAAATAAAGACGCGCGGCTGAAAAAGGTCTTTTCCACTTTGCAATTTTCTCGCGCTCTTGCCGGTTAAAGTAATCGACCCAACGAAAACCGCGACGTCGTTTATTATGGGCTTGGAAATTGCGTCACGTTCAATCGAACTCGATCTATTTTTTTTTTTTTTATATAAAAAACAAACTCGTTTTGAAAACGACAAATGTACGAAGCCACGAAAGAGAAAAATTCTGCGGAAAGTCCGCGAGAGGCGTCGCGATCGAATGAAAAGGAATAAAAATTAACGATCGATTTCCCGAATTTTCGTTTTTTTCCGTGTCGAAAAGGTCGAAAAATACCTTTGGAGAAGAACGAGGTCGTCTTTGGCTCGATCGAACGATCCGTTCCTACACTGGGTCGTGCCAGAGAAAAAAATCGCAGCTTAACACAACTGAGTACTGTCAGGGGCAGCGGCCAGTGTTCGTTTTTCTCACGAGGTGTTTCGTCATTTTTCTGACGAAAGTTATGAAATGTAACAGAAATGAACTTTTGTAACAAATAAAAAATACTTCGGAGGTAAAGGTTCAGTTTAGCGGCTTTTCCGAAAAATGAATATGTGAACGTGCAATAATTTTTTTTTATCATCATTGTCACCCTAAATGAAGTTTCCAATCGGGGGAGCAAGAATTTGTCAGTAACTTCCGGTCAAAAAAAATTTTTGAAAAAAAAAAAACACCGAAAATTTACAAATTTGTTCGGATAATCAAAAACACTTAATTTGTCTGACACTCATATCCGTAATCCATGCTAGCAGCACTATAGCACTCGTTTTTAATCATCCATGCGCTCGCATACAATAAAAACTACACACAGGCACACACATGTAGGACCGAATCGGCTCTCCGCGACCGCATGAGCCACGTCCCTTACTTTGGCGGATAAAGGTGGGCGGAATTGAAAATCATGTACTTCGAAATTAAATGCTAATTTATTGCTAATTAATTGCGCAAAAAATTTTTTTTTTGCTGCAACAGTTTTTTGTTTAC
>JABFQM010003042.1:0-12935 GCA_022816865.1 Zelostemma sp. ZL-2020
AAATTAAATTTTCGCGGTTGTCCCAAGCTTTTTTCTTACGTCACTTTTTCGAACAAAACTGATATAAGAGCGACCGTAAGCGACGTAAGAAGCGACGTAACGTTGTGTCACTTCGCTACCGCCAGGGCCTAGTAACAAATACTTGTATTTACTACAAATTTGAGTACAATTCGATCAAATTTCGTGTAAACGCGTTTACACAAATTTTGCATGTAAACGCGGACGCAGGCGCTATTAAATTTCCATCAAATTTTATGCAAACGCGTGAGCGCGCAGGCGTTTACATGAAATTTACCGGCAGATGTGCTATCAGGGATATGAGATATTGGCACATAAGATCTCACATGAGATCTTATATGAGATCTCATGTAAGATCTCATATTAATTATTTACGACTGGGTACACATTTCTGTAACGTTTTCTCTGCAATATTACGAATAAAACATTTCTGAAATGTTACGTACATTTTCTTGAAACGTTATACGTGCCGAGTGGGAGTACCAAAACTGCGAGAAACCGTTATTTCCGTAATTTTTCGTAGTTTTACTATATACTATTAACTGCGCGTAATGCAAGATATACATTTGAGGAGCGGAAATTCAAAACGTGCTAAGCGCCAATTTTACCGAAATGCGTTTTTTTGCATTTTCGTATTCTGCTATCGATGGTCGATACGAGGGTATTCGTAACATGTCGAAAATTCTATTTATTGTTGAAGTTATACGCTGTCAAAGTAAGACGTTATGCTATGTGAAGGGGTATGGGAAATTCAAAACGTGCTATGTCGCCATAAGGATCTACAGGAAATCTATGTTTTCGCCCATTGGCTCGAGGTTTTTACAAAGTATAATTTACTGTAGCGCATTTTGGCAGTGTAAGGTTGTGACTAAGGCTTGAAGGAAACATTTTTTGCAAAGTTTTCTTGTCTATGACTTTTCATTGCGCTCTTATCGGAAAATAACCGTTTCTACATCGCGGATGTTCGAATAATATCGGTTGTTATCATTAAGTTCAGTAGGTTATTTAATGTCAGCACCTTTTTTGTAACAATTGATGTATAAACTGTTTTTTTATTGTAATAAAAAAAAGACTTTTCAGTGTCGCATAGCACGTTTTGAACGGCCCATACCCATTGACATAGCACGTTCCCGTTTCTAACAGCTGATATCTCGAAAACTATTGCATTTATCGAATTAAAATTTCGCTTTGGTATAGATGATGTTGTTCTCTAACACATTCAACAAGTAGTTGAATTAAATTCGACGAAATACAAAAATCGGAATGTTTTTCTGCTGTCTTGTAAAATTATCATTTTGGCGCTTAGCACGTTTTGAATTTCCGCTCCTCATTAATGTTTTGGCTTTGCGTTCCTCCAATTTTTTTGTTTTTCCGCCCGTTATTTTTCGTATGTTATTCTCTCAGACAAAGGCATATCATCTGTAAGAATAGTACTTCTTCGTTGCCTTTTACTCGTGCCCGCGATGCGTGGCACAACGTGCCCCGTGGTGCAGTTGATGCTAGTTTTATTAATAAATGCAATCAAAATAATAATTAGAAAAAAACTAACTTCAATTTTTATAGATGCCACGTGTACTTATTGATCTCTTCTAGGGAAATCACGCAGTTTTTTTATTAAGACGACACAATAACAAAATTGAGGAATAGCTGAAAATTTACTTTGAGCTGCTTATATTTAACTTATATTAATTACGAAGCAATGGTGGTAAATTATAATTCGATATTATTGTAAAGTACTCATGCGACTGTTTTCGAACCTTTCGATGTAAAACAAAAATCGTAGCGCCATCTGCACTGAACAAAAAGGTATATTCATAGTCTCAAAGTGGCACAACTAGCCCCGGTCTACCCTATTCATTGAAGATCAGTTGATTCCACTGATTCAGATTAAGAGAGCGGATAGTTGAAAAATTCGGAATCGGAAGAGGTTTTGAATTCAGAAAAGGTATATAAGGTTGTCTTTTACGATCCGCCATCACACTACTCAAATATTCATAAATATTCGTCGCGTATGTGAATAAATTACTTCATACTTCGACGATACGTGCAAAGATATGATACGCCGATAGACTTGAAATTTATTCTGCATCTGTGTATCGAATAGTGATAAAGCACTACATGTAGTCAAGTCAGGATCACGTCGCGTCGAGCAGAAATGTATTTGTCGCAACGTCCAAGTACGTTACTTCACGTACGTCATCCACTCCTCCTGGACGAGACATGTTTGCATGCAAACGTTACAATCGGCAATAATTGTATCCGCAATTACTTACTTTACTAATTTTTATACTAAAATAAGTTTATTCTTTTTTGGCATCAAAGCTTGTTCTTTGTAATGTAGTGGGTGAATAATTTAGGGTATGACGCATGAATATGGAAATATATTTCATTATTGTAAATGTTGGTTCACGATCGCTGCCTCGTTATTTCATCGATTAAGCTTGCAAATTGATTTACTGGAATAATTAGATGTTGTTAAGTTATTACTCGTTGATTTGTGCGATACAGAAGTTCAGTTTGAAACTAGTTTTTGATGTGCAAATCAGTTAATTTTTGTATTCTTAAATATTGCTGCAAACTGATTTTTGAGTACGAAATTTATATTGTTTTAGGTATCGTTGTCTGAGGCAATTGATTTAGCAATGAAACCCTATCTTAATAAGACAGTGTCAATTAGTATGCTCATCTTCTTTCACGAATGAACTTTCATTTCATGTTTCCGACACACTTTCATTCTGTTTCAGTGTGTCGAATAAAAATAATTTCGCTTGCCACATGAAAAGAATTTACTTTTCAGTGCATTTAATTAAAATTAGTTGTAATATCAAAGGATGTACTATAAAAATAATTTTATATTAACATTTACTCGAATAAGGTGCGATTTGTTTCATTTCTGAGTCACAAAACTGACGATGTAGCGTGTGATGTTGTTAGAATGTTGTTTTTTTTTCATTAAAAAGTCAGTGTATGTCACGATTACGTTCGTAGTTCCTTCATGTTCAAACCTCTTCACATTGAATAAATGATATCGTAATGGATTAAGGTATAAATATTACAATAGAAAAGTTCTATCTTTTCTATACGGTATAATTTTGGTATTTGTGTTGCACTTGCGATATTGTTTTTTTAGTATACAAATTGCAAATTATCGGCTTATAAATTATTTCAGCGATTACTTTTCATCTTTCGTCTTGATTCGTAATTAGCAAGTTGAATATGGCATGAATGCATCGACGCAATTTTCTAGCAAGCCTTTATTTCATTATAATGATGCTTATACCTCGTTTCGAACACTTAATTTGCATTATCATGAGTCACTAAGTTTCTTAAGATTTGTCTGTTTTAAAGTTTCAATCAATTTTCTTATCCCTCGCCACGGCTAAAGTAACTTCAACGGAGAACTTTACGCCAGAGGACAGGTGAGCTATAATCAACTTCACTTTCAACTTTGAACCTAAAACTTCCTTTTCCGGAATAAACTTCCGTCCGCTTCGACTTTTGTTGAACAAAAAATAGGTTTACGACTTTCCGGTCATCTAGTGTGGAAAAATCTAAATTACGCTTCTTTCCCGGTACCTTAAAACGATCGTTTTCCGACATTTCTTTTCTTGAAAAAAGAAGCAAGCGAGTAAACGCTGATTTTTCATCCGGGCTATCACATACACAAGAAAAAGAGAACTCTGCTTTTATAGGCTATTTGTTCAAGATCAGAGAGTATGTATAAGAAAAGCTCTTGTGACCTTCTATAATCTTATCAAATTTTTCTGGTGTAAGATTTTGTCTGATCGTCAAAATAAAAATTACGTCGCTTCAAGATAAATCAAGAACTTTCAATATGGGTTTTGAAGGGTTGTTTTTGAAGAGGTAGGAAATTTAAAATGTCCATAGGCAGGATAAGAAACTATCAATCCAGAAAAAAATTAAGATCAATAACATCATCTACTTTTTATTATTAAAAATGCATGTCGTTCCAGATTTACTTGCCTAGTTGAATCTGGTACAAACTTGGGACGTCAATATCATTTCACTAGAATTTCTTTTCTCAATTCGGATTCGGCAGAATCTTCCAGAAACTCATGAAAAAGATGTAACATTGCTCGTTAAGATTAGAATTGCATACATGTCCATCGCGCACTTGTTTGAACAGAAACATGCTTTTCGTACTAGATTTGCCCCAGTTGACGGTACGTGCATCCTCAAACAACACACCAGTTTTCAGTGTTCCCAAAGGTCGTTTATCTTTCTCGGTTTTCTATGAACGGCTGAACCTACATTTGGCTTGATGGAACGGAATGTTTTTTAGCAATTACCTAAAATAGTCGTTTAGCTGACTAGCAACCTGTCGGAACATCATGATGATGGTAGTCGCACGACGCGCGCGAGACAAGCAGCAGGCAACTCCACGAAAAACGTCGATGATGTCGATAGCGTAGGTAGCGTGGTGGTCGAGGTAATCGTGGTTCAGGCACGTAGAGTGGCAGCGCCGCGCAGGCAGCGTCTAGGAGAGAGAACCGAGCCTGGCCCCGCTGATCCCAAGCGCTCCAGTACGTCCGGCGTTCTCGCTCGAAAGACGTACGCGAATAGTTCGTCTCCAGATCTCCCTCTCTTTCTCTCTGTCGACCTCTCGTCGCGCCTTCGACGATCCTCCGAAGCTTTTAGCTAAAGATCCTTGCCAAGTTCCGCTTCAAGAAGATGTTAAGCAATCTAATCACGGATGGCTAAGTGGCAGATTGATAAGGCGCGATCGAACAATTTCTGTTGATGATAAAGGTATAGGGTGAAATCGCAGCCTGGTGGGGAAAGGGAGAGAGAGTGGGAGCGCGACTGAAAAGACCGGGTTCATGTCTTTGCGGCAGTGCATTGGTATCCGTCGGATGGTGTCCTGAATATAACGAACGCGTGATCATTTCTCGATGATGATGATGTTTTGCAGTGAGCGATCATGTGCGAGTGTTGGTAGCTTGGAATAAGCTGACTGATCATTCACGGCTTTATCGTGGGTGCGCTTGAGCGACTTATTCTTTTTTCACCTTTCTTCTGTTGCTGATCTTGTTCTTGTTATTGAGTGTGATACGCGTGCCGCTCCTGCTGAGGATTATTGGATTTCCTCGTCGTTCATTTATCAGTAGAACATCGCCACATTCTTGGGGATCAATAGTATACCTAGGTGAGAGCATTATTTCTTTGGGATCTTTTTCTTTTAGGGATTTAAGGGTGCAAGATGCGGGTCAAATGCCTCCCTCGATCTCTTGGTGTGCTTTTCTTTGTGCTCCGTGTTTATACGAGCCATCATTTCTTTCTCTTCTTATGCTAAATGTGTAGTTAACGACGGAATAAATGTCTTTTCGTGGATTTATGCTGGTTTTTTATTGTGTCAATAATGGTTTTATTCGCACTGTGAAAACAAGTGTGCTGGTTTTTTACTGATTTTTTACATACTTTGACGTGGGTTTTATGTTGAAGTGTGTGAAAAGTCACTGAAAAATTACACACTTGTTTTTAGTGCGTATTATTTATACTGGAAATGTCATGTTGGAAACGGGTTAATCAGGGTTGTAATTTTTCGGCGGTATTACAATCGAAATACAAGAAACATGTAATGAACTGGGAAAGATGATTATACGTTGCAGTAGGGTTACTTCCTCCGAGTTTTATTCCGTGTTTCGGTGGAATAATAACTAAAGTTAGTTTAAAGAGATGATTGGTAAGCATAGCAATAGAATTTCAATTCTCGTGTTTTTATCGATGCACGAATCCGTAATGTATGTTTCATACTTTTAGAGCTCGATCGATTGCTACGTTGAAATTAAAAGATACACTTTATTTAGAACTTGGCTATTTGACCTGAATTAATAAAACGTAAGCGAAAAAAAAAGAAAATCCAAAATAGAAATCTGAAGCAACTTTGGTATCATCAAAGTGAAACTTTTGAGAGTTCAGAGCTGAAAGCCATTAATTATAGAGCAGTAATTAACGAAAAAGTGTGATATTCACGTGGATAGCTTTGAAAAGTCACGAGTGCGACAGCCGTTCACTCATTAGAATTGAATTTCGTACAGATCTTCTTCAGTGATTCCTTAACGAAGCCAGAATAATGGATTCAAAAATTAATTCCTTTCCAAAACATAATTTTGTCATGGGAAATTGATGAGTTTTTTTTTTATACCAAAGATTCAATTCGTACGTTATTTATCCTGAATTGATTAAAGTATTCAAGAAAAAGGTATAATTTTAAGTTAATATTACTTTAGTGTTGAATTATGATTTTATTAATCATAAATTATTTTAAATGTGCTTTAAAGTTTTGTCGGTTGACATAAAAAGCTGTCAACTTATCTCTGTGAAAATACGAGCTGGAATTTTAGTAGACCTCATTAATAAGAGTATTGGATGAAATGTTCATGAGATAGTAAAAATAATAAATGTCAGTACTTGTATTTGTAGTATTTGTAAATGTTCATGACACAAGGTGCAGTAAAAAAATAATAAATGTCAGTATTTGTATTTATTTACGTACTATAGGTACATGAAGAACCATTTGACCCATTTTGGGCATTCCATTAAAGGTTCATTAGTTGCATGGGTTAATTGATGTTCTTTTAAAGAAAAAGTAAAGAAATCGAGGAAAATGGTTATTCATGCCTTGACGAACTACTTGCACTTACTTCATGAATATTTATTTCAGCTCATACAAATTATTCAGTGTTTATAAAAAAGTGCAACTTGCAATAGATAAAATGACAAGCGAAGTTCCATGACTACAAATCGATTTTCGTTGTTTGAATACGAAATAAACGCAATGGAATAAAGTATCACAAATTCGTTGATTGTTTTCGTCATTTGTTTCGCTGTTTTATGTCGCGGTGCATTATTTTATCCTGTTCAGAATCTTGCAAATGTCTTTATGACGAAAAAGGTAGCGGAAACTTTCTTCGGAATGCGATAATTGTATTACGTAAAGTTCAAATATGTCAGACGTGAAATAAATATCAAATTTACATCGAGCGTATCCCGTAAAATGTACACGTTATTTCTCATCTGCACTTTAGTTGGGTAAATAAGACGATCTTGAATAACCGGTACAGTATCGTTAATTTATTTGTCATTACAGAGCGTCTCATGATGCAGAAGCTTACGCAACGTTTTCAGACGACTGTTGAATTTTACCCCCTCCCCTTGAATTATCGAATGTTCATCTTTCAGTTGCTTTTCGTATCAGCAAGTATTAAATGCATTTTCTCTTATCGCTGCTTTTCCACGCTACGGGGAACAGTTGTGTAAACCTTTCGTGTGCACTTTTACAATTGTTAGTCGAGCAAGTAAAATTGCGTGTCGAAGTTTGCGTATCAATTAACGTTTTTTACCGTTATCTTGAATTTCATTTTTTTCTTTTCTCGATGCAATATCGTGTACTTCTGAATAGAAAATCCCTACGTCCTCGAGCACAGTCGGGGCTATTAGCCAGTCCTCACTGCTCATTAACAACCTCATTATGGCATTTGTCATTTGTAGTTAAAATAATATCCCAGATTAATGACCCATGAAAACGTCATTGTTTTTACATGCAAATTCCCAGTATTCCAGAAGGAATAAAATTTAAGTACCTTGTAAATTGTTGGAACAAAAGCCTAATTGAAAAGTTGAATAGCGCAGTTATGAGATTTTTATGGCCTATAGATTTTTCGAATTTATAGACGCGTTTTAAGTGAAAAAAAAGTTGGAAACATTTTATCGTGCAGAAAATTGTTGTCTCCTGTCGAGGAACACGGACGAAAAATATTAAGGGCCGGAATTTTTGAAAAGTAGGACGACTTGCCGAGACGTATGACAGTTCACGATACGCTTGGGAGTTTCAGGGTTTCAGGGAAACTGCGAAACTTTACGAGGATGAATGTTAACGTATCAAAGTAGAAGGTGTACGAAAAGTTGACAAATTTAACGCGTCTCGATGGTAAAATAAAGTCGTTAAGGAATCGATTATTCTGGCGTAAGGCTTCTCTGCCCATGCATTTTTTAGTTCGTATTCCGAAATTGATTGCATCCTCTGAGTCTATGTGCTATAAATTTTCTTCGGCGACAAATTTTGGTCTTAGAATTTCCCCTAAAAGGTCCCTTATTCAACTACGAAAATAATGAGCTCTTTCTTAATTCTTAATTAGTGGAATGAAATCGTAATTTTGATGAATATACGTTACATTGTTGGCTATAATTTTCCGTTTAAATAAATAATAATTTGCACAATACTTCAACTACCATCGAGGTAACGTCAATTGAGATTTAATTGTGATTTGATAAACAAGAATTACTCACAAGTATGAATTACATACCTTTGCAGGTGACATAACGTATAAATTACCTAACATTAACCTTGATGGAGCAATCGCATATTTCCTTTCCATGCGATCCTGCCGCTTGCTGCATATTTCGCGTTTATTGCATATTCTGAAAAGTTGTGTCTTTTATGTGTTATGGAGTATAAATTCCTTTGCTTTTGCTATCGTGGACCTAGCGCTTAACAACGAAGTCTTGCTTATTCATAATATTTATATATTCCGAAAATAATTAGCAAATAATCTCGTCTCTTTCCCGCATGGAAAAATATGTATCCGGCAAAATGACTATATTCGAAATACATCCAGTGTATATCCGATTCCAAGTAAAAATCTCTTTAATAAGAAACTTTGTGCAACTTTTGCTTGGCAAACAAATCCATTTCTTTATTATTTCAACTACGTTCTGCATTTCACGATAATTCTTTACTATAGTTTAACAGAGTCCCTGAAAATTATTACAAGTAGGTTGTTAATGTGCTACATTGAAGTTACTTTATCGTAAAGTGCGCAACTATTTACTCGCATGCAATGAAAATGACAAAAGTGTGTACACATTGCTTGAATATCAAAACTTGTCGATGCACAATTGATGCGAGAACTGGTATCTTACAACGTATCATAAAATCAGTGTCATACTTGGTATCTTCTGTTTGCAATTATGTTTCTCGTAATTACTTCGATGAAATATGCATTAAGATATTGAAGATAGAAGATCCAAAACAGGAAACATTTTTTATACGTTTTTGAAATCTGAAAAACTTGGAATTAAACTAAATCCTAAGTAGTTGATAATTAATAATTCGTATAACCAGAATCCAATCTTCCGGGAGTAGTAACCAAAAGACCCAGTCAAAATTATTCTCGACGACATGAACGTGATTGCAGCAACTGATGAACATGTTGAATTTATGTCTCTCAAAGCTAGTCGCTTCTGCGGAGGGTCCATATTCAGACCTTGGAATTCGTTTTTCTAGATGAATTTATGCTTTACCGGGTTCCCTTAAGCACATTTCTAAGTTTAGCGACTATGAAATTTGAATAATTGCGACGTGACAAATTATTTGTATAATCAATGCGTCTGATTATAATTATAAAAGCCATTTTTATTTCCGATTCCAATATGTAGGCTATATATATGGCTATATCAAAGTAGGTTTTACATGCAGCCCTTACTTTGACGTTACTCTTGGGAAAAAGGGAAATTTCGGCTACTTTTATCGTCAAAGTAGGGCCTAAATAGCATTGCAATCACCATCTATCGGGAATTAATTTACTGCTTGTAGCCCCTATCTGAGACAAAGTTACGGGTTCTAAATTTTTATCCGGGGCGTGACTCGTGGTAATAATTTTTTATGTCAGTGTATTGTGTGAGGAAACCCAGTTTCAGAGACGGGATTAAAGTTATGGTTCTAGAAGAATGAGTATTATATTTTTCATGATTTTTTAAGCATATTAATGACAAAGTTTTTAGATTATCATCAACAATAGCAGAGTAATGGTTTTAGGGTCGCGAGAAAAGAACGATGATATCTTATCTAATTATATTTTTCGTCTAAATATCGGCGTGTCGATAATTGGTACAGGTCAATGTATGTTTGGTTGATTAATCAACAAACCGCATTCTTTCGTTTCAATATGCACACTGCAAAAATTCATTCGAGCATCAATATTATAAAAGATCGATTAAAAATACAATATTCAATTCGCTCTCAAGAGAATCCTGTTTCATTCGCAAAACAAAGAAACGGATGGAAAAAGTTTTGATTACCTTGCAACAAGCTCTAGAAATTGGGGTTTTTGTTCATTGATTACTAGGACGTAATATGTTATTTTTCTACGCGGAAACAAAAGATCCGTAAAGTTACAGCAGCTTTAATCAAAACTACAACAAATCGTGGAACAAAATTGGACTGCGGCAACGTTTAGAAATTTTTACTCAATGTTTGTAATGAAATTAACGTACGATTTCTTTAAAATATTTACAGATGAAAGAGCATTCTTTTAAAATGAAAAATGTTCACATAAATTGCTGTACTTGAGTAAACCGAAGTAAATTATCTCTAGAATGTCAGTAATGAGGATTTGTTTGCTTACTAGGAGTGTTTCTATGAATATTTTATGATCGCGAGATGTCCGTGCTGTCATATTAAGAGTGTTGACATGTTAGAATTATTGGACAGACGATTATATGAACTCGCGCTGAACAATGCTGGCTCAGGCAGTTTGCTCATAGAGCTTGTGTAGCTAATGTAAAGCTTCGGTAGACAGATGTCACGGCTTAAGTGATACGGTTCACGTAAGGTCAGCCGTGCCAGTGTCACGCTGCGCGTAATGACGGAAGTACACTCGCCTAAAAATAGGTCCCACTGATGAATACTTCATTATTCACAATCAATGCCAGCCAATCAGTCGCGAACATAGCCTTACAATTAGAGCCTCGAATAAGTATTTGCATGATGTTGCGTGAGATTCGCTCCAAATTACACGACTCGGAAAGGAAATGACGCCTGGGAATATAAAACAACCTACGTTCGGTCATTCTCAAAGAGACCTACTTCACTTCGTGGCATTATTTTTAACTTGGCGAGAAAATAAAATGCTGTTTCATGTTCCAAACGATGATTGGGACAACAGTTCATTCGAGCTAATGAAAAAATAGCCAATTAAGTTGTGCGCCAAAGTTCGTCCAAGTTTACCGTAAAAAATCGCTTCAGTCTTTTGTAGCTGGAAAAATGTCCTGTATGAAATGATGTTGCGAGCAGGGTAATGAATTTCCTTGTCCGCGTCGTTGTAAATCTTTCTTTCGTGAGTCAACGGATACAATGGCATTAATTATAATTATAAATGATACGAGCCGCGCCCACATTTTGATGAATGGTCATTTATAACACCTCCAAAGAACTTCCTCCGCTGGTTTTCAGTGGAAAATCAATACTTTTACAAAACACCTGAGGTCTTTATGCCTATTAGGTGATGTTTTATGTTACGTAGAACGACTAATGTAGACATACTATCGCATGGGGTCCACCCGTATGCCCTCCAGAAACACGCAGGCAGTTTGTTTGACATGTTTAACTATTTTATCCTGAATCAGCAGCTTTTCGAATCCCTCGCAATTTTTTTCCGGGCACTTTTTCAACTTCTTGCGGGGTCGAACGTTTTTTTCGTTCTTTATAATAATTGCGTCTGTCGTTTAAACGTCTTTTCCGTGTGAAATATCGTGCTCGCGACGCGATTACTCACTTGGAGGAAAGGTCTGCTTGAACTGACTCTGATAAACTCATTTTGTTCATTTGATTTCGAAATAAGATACTTCAAAATAAACCTAATTCACTATTTACGATGAAACTTTATTCCGAGTGTTAAGGGGTTAATACTGAATAAATGTGCTGTTGAAGAAGATATTGGTCACAATGTTGAAGATTTGTAAAGCTGAATAACTCCCAAAATCGTTCAACTTGTCATCTCACGAATCCGTAATCTACATAATGATTTGATTTCCTTTTCAAGAAAGAGATAGCTGGAAATTTCAATATCCATTTGTTATTCAAATTTACCGCCATTCAAAGTGACGATGAGATATAAGGTTTTTCACTCTTTGAAACTTATTTTACACATCCTAGATCATTTCGTAAGCCTTATTTTAAAGGCCCGTCTTCACGGTTTCGTCTCTTCCACCCTCTCGACTTTCTGGGTTAATGATTTCCGTTCGAGCGTCGAAATGGCACTCGAGCGTCGATTCCTTGCGAAAAGTAGAAGAGCGAAGGGCCGCAGGAGGTTGTTTTTCTCTTTTTCAATTCGCGAAGTTGAGCAGCGATTTTATTGTTATAATAAGCTGCGCTGAGTTTTATCGCGTAGTTTATTATTCTTGTGCCAACTTATCTGACATTTCGTCTCGTAAAAAGAGCCAATATCGTGTACGGAAACGATGATATTCGATAAATCTTGGATTTTTTATTCATCTCCAAGTAATCCAGAAATGTTTGTACTTCGAAATAGGAGAGCGAAATTCTCCGAACGGGAAAATGCGCTTGATTGCAAAAAACCGGGAAATTTATCGAGCATAAAAACTTTGATAAGTACTCGCCGATTTTCTAATGAGAAAACCAGATGTTGATGAAGTTAGAATGCATCACTACCCTAGATAGGAGCTTTGAGGAATAATGTGGTACTTGCGGCGAGAAAGTTTTCGATTCAGCCCTGATGTGGTCGCAGAGCGTCGGGTTTTCCTATCAGCGTTGCCAAGTTGCTCGTACGTACTTTGTGGCTTGGTACTCGTGTAAAAACTCTATGTACTATAATAAATATAGTTCACACACTAACGACCCGGTTCCAGTGAGCTGATTACATTTTTCATTTTACGTAATTGGTTAGGCACATCTGAAATTAAGTAAGGGAGTTTGGGGAGTTATATAACGGGTTTTGTTTTTGGGGCAAAAAGACTATAAAAATCGTTTTTTTGCGCATGTGAACATATAGAATTCTTAGTACGCCTAAAAACACAAGTTTCGGCTTGAGCAGTTTGGTGAAATTCAATACGGTTTCATAAATTTTGCCTGTTGGTCCAAAAGATGGGTTTTCCGA
>JABFQM010003043.1:0-12927 GCA_022816865.1 Zelostemma sp. ZL-2020
CAAGTTATTTCAACCTGAAATATTAACTATGTTACACAGTTAAATCAACCTTACGAATAAGTAATTTTAAACTCCAAAACGTAGAGTAAACCATGTTAAGCTTAATTTAACTTTCATTTTCAACTATGTTATAAGGTTGATTGAAATAAACGAATTTAGTTGCATTAACTTTAAAAACGTGATATGAACTATGTTACAGTTCATTTTACTCTATATTTTCAACCACGTACTATAGTTCGCATCACGACGAATTTTTTTTTCAGTGCATCGAAACGCCATGTAATATAAGTCATTTATTCGGTACTAAATCCGTGCTCCGACTTTTTCAAGGTATTCTATGTTGCTGCTTGTCCCATGTATAACTGTTTTTTACTCTGTAAACATCGACAAAATCGCACAAATATTATATTTCATTTCCGATGTTGATCATGGCGGCCATCTTGGAATGCAACACCACATATATTACATTATTATTCCCTTTTACCGTTATTTTTCAACATGTTTGAGAGTCATACATGATACAAGAGTACATTGACTGTCGTCGAGTCGAATTTCGTACGAATTCTTCAAGTCAAATCGAATTCGGATGACACTCAGAATATGCCGATTTAACAATGGAAAAGGTCGGTAACCAATCTACTCCGGAATGCTCTTGAGCGTTGAAGGGTTAAAAAACATTTTCTAATTGAAAATTGTAAGTTTCTGGAGTAAATCGTTGTCAGTATTGACAATCGCTTAATTTGAGTATAAACATCGAAAAAATACCATTCATCGCTTTCTCCGCGCCGAGTTTAGCCAGCCATCGATCTTCCATGAATCTGTTTATTTCCAGAACACTCGTGCATCGCTTTTCCGGTCTGGGATCCAGCAGTCTTTTAAACATTCTACAAAACGATGTTACAGCGCCTTTAAGTCCTTTTTCCAACGGGATAACCGACAGGAGAAATTACCTTTGCGCTCGCGAGCTTATCAGTTGAAACAGTTTCGGCTTCTTGGCAATATTTAGAGTCGCCGAATGCCAGTGTTGGTACCTGGTGTATCGAGGATCGTCCGGGGCTGCTTTTTGCCACGGTACACATCCTGTCAGACACACGAATAAAACCACTCCGAATTGCCAGACATCGTGAATCGCTAATGCTCTAATTATAATTAATAATTACGAATTATTAAATCAAGTTTTTCGTGATAATTTTTCAAATGAAACTGGTCAATTAATTTTTATTCGGAAAAAGAAAAATACTTGTAAGTATCGTCGGTGTCGATCCGCAAGACTTCGGGGGGTGAGTATGGCAGCCACTCGTTGTGTCTGCGCACGGTGCTGTTTAGTTTTCTGGTCTCGCCAAAATCGCACAATTTGATCCTTGAGAAGTCGCTGCGGAACACCAAAACATTGTCGAGTTTGATGTCCCGGTGCACCAGTTCACGACTGTGAATGTGTTGCACGGCAGCCGCCAATTGTCGCGATACTCTTTTCGAGTGCAGCTCGCCAAGACCAGTTTCTGTTATGTTAGACGTGAGGTCTCCTAAAGGATAAAAACTTGTTTGAACTTATGACCTTTGAGATGGAATAAATTGCAGTTCCATCTGCGAACATTTCATTATTTAAGGATGTATTGGATATACAATCTCAGCCAGAAGTGGCGAAATTCAAAATATTCAAGTTTTAGAAGCAAACAATAACTGAAAATATAGCTTTTAATATTACAATGACCGCTGCAGGCTATTTCTCGAAATACTAACTTATAACAAAAATTTCTTCAATGTTATAGTGCGATAAATACACTTTTAGCAGTTACTGTACTAAGAACGTTGTCGTGCGTTCGTAGTCGGGTATAGCTTGCGCGATCGAAAAAACCTGGTTTTTATGTCAATTGTCCTTGATAACTCGAAAAGTATGTACACGATTGCAAACGTCTTACGGGACAATGTGGATAAATAGTGGAGCTTCATGTACATAAAATATGAAAGTATTCTAGTGATTAGTAACGTACTATTTCACGAGTTATATGCGACAATCCATAAGAACGCATGTAAAATAATGAAATGTCATAACTTTTAAATTATTCAGACAATCTTTCTGAAACTTTACATGGCGTTTAAGAATATTACAAACATCTACACTGAGAAAAATGTGCCCTGTAATGTCAACAAAGTCACACTTGTATGGGGCATTCCTGTTAGCCCCACAAAGAATTCCGTTTTACGCTACAAAAATTTTCCTGTTACGGTAACAGTAATCAGTTCCTGTAGCGCTAGCCAGAAAAATAATGTTATCGTAACAAAAATAATGTTAGCGTGAGCAGGAATTTTTTTAGCAATGTGAAAAATAATTTTTTGTTAGTGATAGCGTTTAAAACAGTAAGACCTAAGAAAATAATAATTGTGTCGTGGTTTTTTGTGCTCAACATTGTTGAGTTAACAAAAAAATTCCTGTTGCCATAACAGGAATTTCAAATGTAAACACAACAGTGAAATTACTTTCGGGCCGAATTTCAACAATGTTTTTCCTGTTGACGTAACAGTAAATTTTTTTCAGTGTAAACAAATTTTCACCATTGGCCCCGGAAGACCCCGTGGAATGGGAACAAGCTTCATGATTGTTGCAAGATAAACATGAAATTTAGAAGCAAAAAGTCCATGAATGACACTTTTATTATGGACTAAAATCATACAATAATTTTTTCAATGATCTATTCAATATATTTAAAGGGGGGGGGGTCGTAAATTACTGCAATGCTTCCCCTAGCAAAAATGGAAAAATACGTTGAAAAAGAGATTGTTTCTAAATGATTTCAAGTATCACTATGGCATATTGTTATATTATACACGGTTACAGAAAAAATTGCATTAAATTATTTCGCTCACTATGTACTTACCAATGAAAAAAGATGTGCACAAAGTTACACGGTGCCTCGAAAGATGACTCTAGAGTTCTTGTTACGCCGTCGCGTGCGAAATTGAATGCGATTCGCATGTATTGGATTGGAAGCCTTACATTTACTATCTGATTTCTTCAGTAGTTTCCTATTCCCTTTTGTATCGCTTGGATACACGATACCTTACATTTAAAAGCCAATAAACTTACCACCTACCTCGTGGAAAGTAACTGAACTAAACATAATTATGAATACTTTGAATTCTTACGCATTCTATACTTTCTAAGTAACGCATTAAACAATTAACAGCACTTTAAATAAAATTTTTAAAATAGGTCGAGGAGTCGTTGCGAAACCTTTCGGAATATAGATGTACCTTGACAATAAAATTAATAATATAATCAACGAAAATAGCAAGTATATAATATGTGCGAATATATTGATTTTTCGTATATACATACATTTCATAATATTTCACGATATAACACTTGCACATCGTAAATAAATTCAGTGCAAGCCCATCGTTTTATAGTCAGCGATAGTAAATGAAATATAGCATTCCTACGTTTTCAAATAGTGCAATGTTGTTTTAAGTCTCGCGATTGATGAATTTGGAATGTGCTCTAGTTATAATTATTATAAGCTGTCTGATAAAGCGCGTTTCTCCTCAGTGTCTCGTGCTCTCGAGCATTTTAATAAGGTTCCCTGGCTGGTGTATACAATAAAGTCACCTGTTCTCCGAGAAGTTGGATCCTTCAAGGCAATGAAGGCAACGCT
Source organism: Zelostemma sp. ZL-2020 (assembly GCA_022816865.1). Taxonomy (NCBI): domain Eukaryota; kingdom Metazoa; phylum Arthropoda; class Insecta; order Hymenoptera; family Platygastridae; genus Zelostemma; species Zelostemma sp. ZL-2020. The sequence goes on from JABFQM010003043.1 coordinate 3,654, forward strand.
AAGCATGAGTCACAGAAATACACGAGACCAGGGGAAGCCGCGGTATCCTGTAACACGCTCTACTCATACGTTGGGTTGGGCCGCCTCGTTCTCATGAAGCATTGCGTTCTTTCGAAATCACTATCGTATTGCTGGAAGTCAAGGGCTCACTGGCTTCGTTACGAAAAAAACACAAATATTCTCTCAACGCTAAATGCACTTGAATGTCGTGGAGCAGCTGTAGACTTGCTTTGAATCATTAAGCGCGTGTTTTGTCCATCGGAATTCTGCTGCTCGCTAGGGCACACCTCGCAGTTTTTGTTTAAATTTTGAAGAAACTACCTCCTCTGTAGAACATTCCGCAACACGTTTTCTGTACTTCGATCTTGAGAAATGTGTTATTTTTGAAATTACAACGTTTCCCAGGTAGAGTACGCGCTAAATCTTCCGGAGTGAAATATTGCACTCGTTCGGAGTAGAATATTCCGCTCCAAGAATGATAGGAGTTTAGAGTGGGATTGAAAGCGCGGACATCGAATTGCACTCCAGATTAGGAGTGAAAAATTTCACTCTTTCAGTAGAAGTAAAGAATTCACTCCAAAAGCGAACTATAGAGTGGAATATCGCTCGAGAAGATTTAGCAAACGTTTTTTTGGAATAATGTATTTTTTTACTATCATGCTTTGTATGTTAATATGCAGAATCTTGAGTTACGATTATTTGTTTCTCCGAAAGCCAGGCGTGAGATGCAGTTTGTAGAAAGGGATCATTTTGAAGATGATTGAGCGTAAATGACAGTAAATAGGTCAAGAGTGAGATCTTCATTAATAATGGGAATAAAAGAACAGCGATGCAGTCTTGAAAATAACACGTTGCCGCATAACATTATCCGTTAATGAAGATGGATTATCGAGAGATCTGGGGAATCACTGAATTACTCAACGAAATTACTAATTTAAAAAAGATTTTTTCCCGTTACAGAAAATTGATGTTTACGGAAATAACAAGATCCATCTCTGTTTACGTCTTCTCATGTCCGTCTTTCTCTCGTTTGCAGATTCTCCAATTTCGCGCACAGATATAGAATCTCCTCGGTTTTGTAACCGCGACTCTCCCCGTTCGTTGACTCGTGGTTCAGGGCTAGTCGCGTTGAATACTGTCACATTCGTAATGTGCGTTGTAAAACTAGGACGACACAATACGTGGTCGTGCAATGCTTTCACGCCCAATTCTTCACAATTGTGGGAAGAATGGGAAGCAGAGAAAATAAATGAGATATTAACTTTAGGACGTAAACTTTTACATTCTTCTTCCTCTATGAAAATAACCACTCGAATTGGAATAAAAAATGACCGATTTAATACTTGGTTTTAATAAAAGAAGCGCTTGAGTCGGACGATTTGCATATTTCAAAAAAAATAAATTCTAAGCGATGCAAAATTATGTAATATTTGTAGAATACAAAGGAAAGTGCGAAAGTGCAAAAGTCTTGTGATGTTTTATTAATGGATCTTTTGGGACATTGATGAATTTTTACCAAGAATTTACAAGGGAGAGCTCAGTTTCTATAATAAGTTGTAGTATGGAAGTACGAAAACAGGAAACAACAAACAATGGGGAATTTTAGAAAGTGCTAGTTGAGTGTAATGACATGTCACGCAGAAAATCATTAAGTTCCTGGACGGATTTCAAATTACGCATACACTTTGAAACGTGTAAGAATTTATTGTAAAAAATAATCATTTGCATTTTACAAGATATAATTATACGCAGAGAAAATAAAAAACTTTTCAATTGCCAAATGTTGACTTCTTTGATACGGATCAGTAATAAATGTAAAAATACCGATCGATCAATTTATAGCAATAATTTGAAGATAACAATTTTCTTCCGAATCAGCTCACTTTTTTTATTTCGTAAGCACTTGCAAAGGTAACGAATTCTTCCAAACAATAAAATGAAATTTCTCTCGATGTATTTACAGCACCTGACCCAAAAAACCCTAATTCTGTCAACCATTCAAAGGATATTTTCAAAAAGATTTAAGGAGACATTAAAAACGCTGTAAGTCAGCCAAGGAAACATAGTCAAAAAGCTAATATATTGAGGTAACGCGGTGATGGTCGGCTGGACAGGAGTGCTGCCATCTTCGTAATACTGATAATTTCTAGTACCAATATTTGCCCTGAAAATTCTATAATTCGGAACCGTTATGTCCATCTTATTTTCCGGAGCTGCCGTTAATTGTCCCGCGGAACTAGCGACCAGCCAGAGAGTGCCATTCTCATCAGTTGCAAATGAGTCTGGCCAGATCATCACACTGTTGTCCCTGAAAATGCCCCTTTGACCGATGGAAAATGATGGATATTTCTCGGTGTCCCACATAACTACACCGTTATTCGACAGAGCACCAAAGTACAAAACCCCACGGCTCGTCATTATCATCCCATCAGCTTGAGACTTCTTTCTACCCAATTCCTCGACGAATCTGTGAACGTCGGTGGTTCCATTCTTCAATACAGCAGTGGGCAAAGAATAAAGATGATACGAAGACAAAGGACAGTAGTAGATGTATCTACTCGCGCTTCCTACCGGAGACAAAGCGATGGAATCGACATTCACTGGAGTAGAGAATAGAATTTTGCCATCGCTTAGTTCTATGGCTTCTTCTTCAGCGTGCATCGAGCTATGACGAATCTTCCAGGAAGTGGAAGTTTTCAGGCAAAACACCACGATGCCTGGATCATCTTCACTGCTGTCTGTTATGTAAGCGTAACCTCCGTCTTCGTGATCTACTACGATGTCGTTGAGATAAGCTGTCTGATTAGACACAACGTCAGGTGGAAAAGGATAACTTCTCAGAAGCTTGCCTTTATTTTCAAGGTCTAAAATGACCAGCCTCGGAGGACACCTTGTTTTTGCTAACAGCGTATTGGTTTCTGTTCTTCCAGTGTCCAGAACTAAATGTTTTTATATTATTTATAACTATAACAGATTTTCAATCAGTCGTATTTATTTATTTCATTAACGTACCCCACATTCTTCCCATCGGATCTATCTCCATGCTCTGGACGAATTGAAAACTTCTGCATCGTCCGATTCTAGCAAAATCGAAAAAGGGAAAAAGTGAGATTGACTTTCTTTTTTTCTACTCTCGTCTCATGTACAAAGATACCTTTGCATCTTCCAAGTAGGGAAAGCTTTGAGTGTTGGTGCTGTATCGCCATGCTGAGGTATAGCTGATGTAATTGCTAGAGTTACTGGGACACCAGGCTTCCATCTGAAAGTCAAAATCGGTCTCAATCACGTATAAAATAAGTTTGTCTCAAACATCGTGGTATTTGATTTTCTCCGCACCTCGGCAAAGTAAGAAACATGGAATTTTTCCATAATTTGATGCCGCTGATGGCGATGTTTTCAGGAATGTACTCGTGGCGTAGAATCGCTTCTTCTCGAACTTCATCATTTGGCCAAACGGGTTCTATTTTTTCCCATTGATAGGTCAACCGGAAGGGTTCGTGAGCACTGACAATTGCGACGATAACTAATCCTATGATCAACACCTTCGGCATTTTTAACATTGAATGTGTCTATTCAAAGTTCTTCTGAAGGCTAATACTTGAATTGAAAACAAAATTGAAAACTGCATTAGTTGTACCGTATTCAATATGACGGTAAAAGCAACGGTCGAATTCGGTAGAACCTTGTCAATTTTGACACAAAAAATATCTTTTGTTTGTTTAATGTTTTGTCTTACATTAGTATTAATTGTTTGACTCTTGTGAATTTTACACTTATCTTCCGTTTCGCATTTGATAAAGTTATTTGCATAACGTTTTTTACATTAAATTACCATCTTTGTAATGCCATTAGCTCATGTAATAATAATTATTAACAGAGTAAGTCAACTTGACCTTCTTTCATCGCGAAGGACATAATCAATCTAGTAGCATAAATTATGTAGACAATGTTTCACACTTATCTTGGCAGATCGACAAAGATCGGCGTATTAAATTGAAGAAAATGTCATTCAATCTAATCCTACATTCAGAATTATGAAGCGTATCGATCGAATTTATATTGATGAAATTGTTTTCATCATTAATTGTCATGCTAAGTATTATGATAATGAACATTCACAACACATTTTTCCACCGTATATTAAATCTCGTTTAGCAAGCCCAATTAAAAAGAATTTACCGAACTTTGAGCCCGAAGCACTTAGAGATGACCGATTGCCGCTATCGACGATTACGAAAAACTGCATGAAATCACGAAATTGCGGTAAACTTTCCAGCATTCTTTACCCAACATATTTTCAATCGGCTGGAATGTTATGTCGAATATGTACGTCGCGAAGCAAATTTCATCTCTTCCCGAAGCACCGATCGTGGATTGTTAAACGATTTCTCCGAGAACTCTATTCTCGAACGCGACGGTGTACTTCGCATAAATTCACGCGAGCCAACTTGGTGGGTTACCTAATGAGTTATTGGACGAAGGCCGTACGAAGCGACGTTTAGATTATAACAAGACGCGGGGTGTCGTACGGAGGCGTCTTTCGTCTTCCTCTTCACCTCGCCAGATTACCCAGTTTTGCCGAACTTACCCTCCTCCGTAGATATGAATATTGAATAGTTTCGACAGGCTCGAAAGAGAGTCACGTTGATCGAAACTATCACTGATATCGACACATGATTCTTAAATAATCCATCATTTGTAGGATCGAACGATATTTATCGAAACATCATAAATCATGTAATAAAATTTCATCACAATACTAAAGTGTTTCAGTCCTCGTACTATGTAATCCGAAATCATATATCTTTTGAAAATGAACTTGACTTCGTTAAGCTACGAACCACTTGTATCAACTCAACTACTACATTCGTTTCATTTCATTTTCAAGTGACTATTTCGAAATAACTGAATAATTTTCGTATATATTATTTTTACCTTAAAGTCTTCACGAAGCAAGCAATTGAGATAATTGCTAGTGGGATAAAGATGAACTTCTTTCTGCAGGATTAGTGGAAATGATGTCATCTGCGTCTTCTAGGAAGCTGCCTCATTTAAGGTATGTATTTCATCATAGTATTCATGTGTAATGGGGTTAAAGTAACTGTAATCACATACGATTTAAAAGTATCTATTCGAGCAGATTAATTATTTAATCATTCTTTAAGTATTCCACTCTTTTGAGAATTACATAATGACTATTAGTCGAATACGCAACGTTAGAAGTATATTTTTCAATTCGGTAAAACGATCTATTTATTTCAATGTAGGGAAAAAATTTATGAAAAAGAAACAATTTATTGACCATGTATAAACTTGAAAATTTGTGAGAATTTATTCTAAAAAACACTAGCATTTCAGAGGACATAATTAAGTTACTATAGTTATTACAGTTATTGCAGTTACTTTTTATAATGAAGAAAAGTAAAAATTTTTCAACTGGCAAATGCTGACTTATTTTCAACTGTTCTATATTTCGACGCCTACTCCAAACGTTACGACATGAAGTAGCAACAATTACGGATCATGGAAAAAATGTGCATAAACCATTGATCAATAATTCACACTGATTATTTTTCGTGAACATTCTAATGGAAACAAAATTTTCTAAAACATGACACAAAGGTACAAGAACAAGAATTACATTTTTTTTAATTCAATGTTTTTTAGTGAAGCATCAACATAGTTCAGTATTCATTAAAATTGGCAGATGTATATTTAATACAAGCTACTGTTTTAATATTTATTGCACACAGTGCTATTTTTAGAACTTCAAAGAATGCATTTGTAAGATAAGAGAAATGTGTTCACCTCAACTGTTTCTATCGGATAAAAACCTTGTCAGAAAAATTGAATCAAGGCAATAACTTGCAAGAAATTGCGGACTGAACAATGTGTTTCGATCGATTAATAAGATCCTAAGTCCAACTAACATCCATATTTTTTAGTGGATGTTATTAACTCTATCAGGGGTCAAATATTCTTACCGGACGAAATATTCCACTTTGTTGGCCTTCGGCTCGGGCTACAACCTCACACTCGGCAGAATAATTGCCGTTTACTCCCTAGTTGCATAATATAAAATTATTTCGATTATCGGCTAATTTCAGTTAATAAAAAAAATCTGTGCAATTTGTAAATTTTTATTGAAATGCTGTTAACAAATCTGAGATTGTGATTCCAGGTACATTTTGTTTACACAATTGTTCGAAGAAACTGCAAAATATACAACAAGAAATTAACCGTATGCCATTAAATTGTTATTTATGTTTTTCATACAATGATTAAATACAAACTTCAGGGTTGAGTAATAATGCGTAAATAAACAATTGTTCGTATTTTATAGGCTTGGCATTGTGCTGATAAACTTTTTTAGTACGCGGTTTTTATTCTGTATGAAATTCTATCGAATTACTCAGTTCTGAAAAAATACGTCCACAAAATATTTTGTATAGTTTACATTTTGACGTGAAGAACATCGTACACATTGTAGTATCTAGGCACTATAATATTTACTAATCTCCCGTGTCATTATAGGCACTATTTGTGCACGGTTTCAGTTTACCATGTTTAATAAGATCGCATGGATAAACTATTCATGCACGTTTTACGCACACTCAATGAAGTCACAGTTCGACTTAAGGCCGTCAGCTTACGCTGCTCTTTTTTCGTAACATATCTCATATCTTCAAAAAAGATCTCGGTGAAGGTGAAAATGTTTGTGCGCTTCACGAATCACCATTAATGACATGATGGGAAATCCAACATCAACAAGAGTAAATTTCCAAAACATATAATTTACCGTTTATCAATTTTTTCGAAAGTCTATCATCACGTCATTCAATTTGTATTTTTGTGTATGCTAGTTACATTTGCAATTGACAGAACAAATTTAAGAAGCAACGGCATAGAACCGGAAATGTTTTCAACATTCCTTATCTTCGTGTTTTCTTACAGTTAAGGACTAGATATTAGTTCGTCATAGTAGTATAAACGCTACGATATTATGCTGCAAAAAATTCGGTATTTCATTCTCCCTCCATGTACGTATACACCTTCAACTGAATGAATTAAATGTGTGCGTGACCTGAGATTCATTAACTTATACGATGCAATTTTGAGTACACACGGAAAAAGAATGGGAAAAGGCATTAAGAATTCATCGATGTTTTGCTAGTTAAGAAGCTAATAATAAATATAGACAACATTCCGGCGCGTTTCACCAAGATCTTTTTTGATTCAAATAGGTCAGCCATGTGTGGCTCACCTATTACATAAAATTAGCGGAAAGTGCTGTAAAGCTTAATACTTATTACACGTGTCAATGTATCTTCATATATATATATTAAAAATGTATCTGCACAAAGTACGTGATACATATAAATAAGTTTTACGTTATCTCTCATCATATATAAATATCTATCACTTTTCTTTATTAAGTGTCTCTTTCCCTCTTGTACTTTCTTTGTTTAACATAAGAATGTACTGTAACACCCGCAATGGCTTTGCTAGCTTGAAAAATAGTCCGGAAAAACTCAATCAACGCGAAACCGTTTTCCGCCGTTCATTATCGTCTCTAAAAAACGTCACCACCAAAATCACAAATCTTTCGTCTCTAGATACCAAAAACGCAAAAGGTTCTTGAAGAAACGAAAGAAGACGTCGGCCCCGAGCTTCGATTCGAGTGGAAGAGAGATTCTACCAGTCGTATTGTATCATCGCCCTTGGTAATTTACATCAATGTTTTAGATAAGCAACATCGTGAAAGCTAGCCAAGGTAGAAGACTAAGCACGGCTCGACCAGCTCCGGCAGTGATGTTCGGCAAGGAAGGTGCATTTCCGTTTTCGTAGTACTGGTAACTTTTAACTCCAACATTGCTCCTGATTATCCTGTAATTGGGTAAGGTGATGTCCACGCGGTTGTTCAGGTAGTTTTGAATCGAGTTCGTGACGCACCAGAGGTTACCGTTTCCATCGAAGGCAAATGTATCAGGCCACTGTATCAAATTTTAAGTAAATCATATTTTCTCGTAAAAATGGTCATAAAATAATTTACGCGAAAAGGTTATTCACGAAAAGGAAAAGCATTGTGGAACATGTGTTCCTTTTTTACTGGAGGCAAAGTATTTAAATTTTCATTACATAATATTCCTAACTTGAATATGAGGAAAAAACAACCTTACAATTCGAATGCTCGTTAGAACACGTGACGAGGTTGTGATGCAATGCATATCTGATGAATCGGGACACATCTTCTACAGTCTGTATCCGCTTTATGGATGAACTTTTCGCATGAACTATTTAAAATATGATCATTTTTACCTGCATCAAACTGTGATCCCTTGAAATGACTCTTTGGCCAGTGGTGAAAGTTGGGACGTGTTTCGTGTCCCACATGGCCACGGCATCATCGGCCAGGAGTCCGAAGTACAGAACTCCTGTGGCGCTCATCATCATGCCGTCGGTTTGGGAATTTTTCTTTCCGAGCTCCTTCACCTTGCTATTGACATCGGTGTTTCCATCCTTTAAGGCTGAGGTGGGCAAAGAATAAAGATGGAAGGAAGACAGCGGGGAATAATAAACTTTTCTGTCATCACTTCCAGCTGGCGAGAGAGCGATACCGTCCACGTGAATCGGCGAAAGAACATGAGTTTTGGATACCATGAATCCAACTGCATCAGCCTCGGCTTTCATCGAATCGTGCCTGACCTTCCAGGAAGTTGAGTTTTGCAGCGAGAACACGATAATGCCGGGATCTTCTCGACTGTTATCGGTTATGTAAGCGATACCACCGTCTTCGTGATTCAAGACAATGTCGTTCAGATACACCGAATCGTAGGGGGTGACTTCCGGTGGGAAGACGTAACTTCGAAGGATCTCGCCCTGGTTCTCTAAATCCAAAATCACCAGTTTTGGGGGACATCTGGCCTTGGATTCCAAGGTCAGGGTAGCGGTTCTGCCGGTATCCAGGACCCACCTGTAAATTATGTACTCGTTGGGGCAGAAAATGATAGAAAACGACGCATTGCGATTGATACGTTGTCGTGGTAGTACGCCACCAATCACGATCGTCAGTTGAAAAATGATTCTTGAAGAAGCAAACAAAAACAAAAATTGTAATTCTTACATGCGTCCAAGAGGATCGATTTCCATGCTCTGAACGAATTGAAACGATTCGCAATTGCCGATTCGTTGGGCATCCCAGTTTGGATAAGGTTCAAGCTTTGGTGCAGTCACACCGTTGAGAGGCGTCGCTGAAGTGACGGCTAAGGTGACG
>JABFQM010003044.1:0-12927 GCA_022816865.1 Zelostemma sp. ZL-2020
AACTGTATTATACGATCCGCTGCCTTTTAAGGACTTCCCACACTGTCATGAAACTGTTCATCACTCCAGGAGGGCACAAACTGATTAATAAGAAACCATAATTAAACTCAATAAAGACGCTCCTCTCCAACCCATTCGCGCGATCCCAGATTTTTCCATTCAAAACGGTTTGTTTTTCCGATAGAAAGTGCGAAAAATTGCGAATGCATCGCGAATGGATTATTCCATTCGAACTGTGTTTACTCAAGACTCTTTCCTCAGTTTGCATGCACAAGCTTTCTTTTCTCTCGTAAAGGTAAGAAAAAACGACTGACGCGACGACCTATTGTTCTTGTTCTCCTCCATTGTTTCACGCTTTAATTGCTTCAAACTCACTTGTTCGAAACGCGAGTGGGTTTGCCGTCGACGCCGAGACCAGCCAAAGTGCGGCATCGAAAGTTTTCGTAATGCACGTTGTTTGTCACGTCCTTCAAGTCCTGGAGATGAGTCCTGATGACCATGTTCCTCAAAGCGATGAAATCGCAGTGCTCCAAATTTTCAACTGAAATTCAAATTCGAGTAATGAAACGTCGACAAGCCAGAAAAGTACAAATTGCGGTTGCGAAGAATGAAACGGATATGAGACGTAAAAAGGTCAAGGTCGAGAGGGATGGAATAACAGACGTAAGCGGGTAATTTTCCGGTACGGCGAGAACACAAAAGAAGCCGAGTAGGAAATGAATACCTTCGGCGACACCCCAAGGATATTTCCTTCCGCGTACTTTTTTCCCATTGTGCTCGACAACGGTATTGGCGCCGACCACGGCGAATGGAACTCGGTCCCTCAGTATTTTATGCTGCTTGTTCTCCTCCTCCTCCTCGACTTCCGGAAACTCGTAGATTTTTATCTTGTGCTGCGCTATTTCATTCAGAATCTAAAAAAAAAAACATTTCCCTCAACCCTTAGAATCACTCCTTTTTTACAGAAACTTGGTCCGAAGATTACTTGTTTTTTGAAATGCGAGCACTCGTCGGGAGTCATCGTGTCGGCTTTGGCGATGACCGGGATGATGTTGACCTTGTCATGAAGGCGCTGCATGAACTCGACGTCGAGTGGCTTCAATCCGTGTCCCGAAGGGGCCACAAAATACAGACAGCAATGGACTCGGCTGTCCGGAATTTGCTTCCTCACCACTCGCGATTCAGCATTCAGGAACTCCTCGTACTTTGATTCTATGTATTCTATCACCGGCACCCAACTATAAAAAAAACGCGTTAAAATACAAACTCAAAAACAACCAACAAACAAAAATCAAATTACCAGTTACTGTTATCAACAGCGTCACCAAACCCAGGAGTGTCCACAACCGTCAACGTCAAATTCACCCCGTTCTCTTTCAAAAGAACTTTACTCGTCTCCACGGCAACGGTTTTCTTAATCCTCAAACTCGGACCAGGATACTCGGGACTGTAAATGTCCGCAAGGAACATGGAGTTTATAAGCGTCGATTTCCCAAGCCCGGTTTCACCTAAAAGCAGTTCCAAAATTAATAACCGAGAAAAACGCAACATCCTAATCAACAAGAAATGAAGCGCGACGGACCTACGACCATCAAAGTGAAATCGAAGCCTTTTTTCACGGCCTTTCTGTAGACCTGATTCGGCAGGTTGGCGAAGCCGACGTATCCATCGAGCTCCTTGGGCTTGGTTAGCGGTGGATTGGGTCGAGAATTAAGAATGAGACTAGACTCTTTCAAAACGTCGGACTTGGCGGACTCGAGTTTATTGCTGTCCTCCTCCGGGGAAATCGTCGTCGAGGGTAAACGCGGCTTCGTAGGTGCCGGCGTTACCCCCGACGTCGTCGTCACCGTCGCACTCGTGGTTATCGTCGGAGCCGTCGGAGGCTGAGGCGGCGGGACCGAGGGCACCGAGGGCGTCGACGCGATTCCCGAATCACCCTTAAAAAACAGTTCCCGTCTCATTTGTATCTGAAACAAACCAAAGTATGAATTTCCAGAAATGAAAAAAAAACCTGGCGTAATACAAGTACAAAAGCTTATCGCGGCGGATCATGGTTGAAATTACCGCTCGTTCGATAATCATAATCCGCGAATAAAACTCGTTTCCAGTGGTGAATATTTTCGCGCGTTTTATCGGCGAATCATCGCGGACGTTAATCGCTTTTAATAAAGCCTTGGATAATTCAATCGCCGCGTTTGCAGTCGAAATTCGTGTTTTATATTTCAGGCTCTATTCACTTCTTTCGCTTGCATGCGCTCTGTGAATGCTCTCTTTATTCCTATCATTTATCTCTTTAATGCCCTACGTGCAACGTGAACTCTTCAATGCATCCGATGCGGTTTTTACCAATCTCATGTTCAGCAAAATAATACGCAAAAAGTAAACTTCATGTAACAAATATAACGAAAAAAAACCCCCAAAAGCGAATTGAAAATCCCGTTTCCGGGACTGCTTGAAAAGCAATCGATTCGCCGCATGAGAAAAGCCGCATCGAGTACCCGAGCTTTTATAAAAACGCGAGTGGCTGCTGCAGTGCCTGTTTCTGCTTGAAAAAAAAATTACACGCGTCGAGCGTGGGGTGCGTTCTATTAATAACTCGCGCTCGCACGTGACATCACGTACAGTGTAACAAAACGAAGAGCCGACGTACTCAAACGTCGCGTTCAGGGGTGTTTACGCGTCATCCCAAAAATTAAAACGCTCAGGTGACTGCAATCATCCAGTTCCAACTACTTCATAAATTACAACGGAAAAAGTACATTTTCCCCTCTTTCATAAGAGCGGAACGCGCGCGGTCTTTCACCCGGCACCGCGTTTATCCAATAAAGACTTAAATTGATCATCAAATTGTTACAAAACAACGTTGTTGTGACGGAAGGGTCGAGAGAGCATGAAAGCTAATTGAATATTCGCATCGGGGACGTAGCGACGAACGAAGAGTTACCTAAAACCCAGGAAAAGACGTTAGCAGTTATCTCAGTTATCAATGGGACTTTCATGGACTTCTTACCGAGGGATTGTCTCCGTTGGACTTTTCAACGTCCATCATTCTCTGTCTGTGAGCCAGTCTATCGAGACTGGCCAGCCTGTAACTTCCGCCGCTTTCTCGGTCCCTATTTAGCTTATCCAAAGTGCCGTTTGTCCCGGAATTGAAGCTGGAAGTGTACTTGGGCAGCGTCGGCGGGGGAGCCTGACGCGATTTATCGCGATTCAGCATGGAATTGCTGCTATACAAAAAGGACGAATTGTTCATAAAGGTTCGGCTCGCCGTGGTCGCCGGGAAATCTTGCTGCGAGCTAAAGCTCGAAACCGGCGTTTTCACGCCGTTACTCTGGGGCACGGAACCGTTTTGCTGATTTTCCGACATTTTTCGAGGGCGAGAAAAAATTCGCACTCCGAGTCCATGGACGGAAACTTCCCAGCTGTAATTCTATCCCGGGTGATTGCTCGTTTTTGCTGGGAGAAAGGAAAGGACGGGAGACGCTTTTTCGCCTGAAACACAATTAAACGACTGGTAATTGTTCCGGGAAAATTAAATCGCGCGCAGTTTCGATCCTTTCATCGCGATCAACGATTCGAGAAACGCGGCTGGTAAAACAGAGCCGTGGGAAACAAAATATTATGATTCCGCCGGGTCTCGTTTCTCGGAAAATGCATTCGAGCGAATTTTAACCGGAGATAAAATACAGAAAAAGCATAGATTAAAGGCCGAAAAATTGGCAGATTTGCCTCGAAATCAATAGAGTCGCGCACCCTTCGAAACACGCGAACCGGGCCCCGAACGCGGCATCGTTCTCTCTCCTTTCTATATATAAATCGCGAGATTTGAGGAAAGGGTGAGGGTGTGAGTCGTACGTGTGTGTAACTAATGATTCACGTCGCGGAGGTGGCGGTCCCAACCAATTTCGCGGCCCCGCACATTTCTCGTTTCCGGTAAAGAAAGAAACTCGAGCTCTCCCGGGGCGAGCGTTAAATTTTCGGCGTCACTTTTCGAGCACGCCCTTGCACGGTGACACACGAGACGATCCGAGCACATGTACCCAGAACGAAACACGGGCGCTCGACTGACCTGGCTGCTTGCAGCGTCTACGGCAACTGACCACGCCTGACGGCGAACACGCGAACTACTACAAGCGCCGGCAGTGCTGCCAACCCCGAAAGCGCATTTTTCGTTCCGATACAATCGCCGTCTTTTTTCATTGAGAAGCGTGGGAGGAGGACGGGAAACGTACCGCGAATATTCTTACGATGTTTATGTTTTTTCTTATATGTAGGGTAACTAGGATATTTGGCTTCTCTCTATAATCAATGATAGGGATGGGAGGGGAGGAAGACGAGCCTTTAGCTTCGCGAATGAATGGGAAATTCTTTGTTTACGAAACGCGAAAGAAATGTTTTCTTTTCCAGGGTAAAGCGACACTCGAAATTGCAGATGAAGAATGCCAGATGGTATAAAACGAATCGTAGTAAGGGGCAGATACCGAGGGTAGCGCGAACGTGTAGTTGAGCTCTTCCTAACGTGCATGTTATCGACGTTATTTCACGAAGCAAAGGGAGCCGAAGTGCCAACTTAAGAAGTCGGGGACACGTAGCGACTTACTTTTTTACACTTCAGCGATCTTATATTACGATTAAAAATCGCCCGAAAATCAGAAAGAATCTTTTTTCCGAGATCGAATTCCAGGTTTAACGGGGCATTGGCATTCGATATGCGGTGACGTCTTATAAATAGATCGTCACGCCGCATTATTCGGTTCGACAGTTGTGCAATGCGAGTCTTATTTTGCATTTTTTGCCCTGGAGTTCGAAGCTTTTTATAGAGCGATGAAAAAGATAAGGAGAAGCGGATGTCGAATGATAAAATGCTTCAATGTCCATTTATCGAAAGTGATTAGTCATTATCTGTTGAACCTTCGTAAAAATCCGCGAACTTGACACATTTTTGCACTTGGGCAAAAATAAACAACGAGTAGACAAATAAATAAATAAATAAATGCAATCAAATTGAAATCAATTTCCACGGAGAATTATTTTTTTACGAAAAACCTTTGTTCGCCAATCACAAAACGATACAAATTAAATTTAGACTTACCGCTACGTGAAGCAATGAAAAAGTGTTGATGAAGCGAATGATGATGAAACGCAATGGTGGTCACCGGGAAACAAAAACAAAAACACCAAGTTAAAAAAACGCAGAAAAAAACACACGCCGAGTCGAAGTTTTACGCCCGCAATGCGATGTTTACACAGGAACGTTTTTTTCGATCCGAGTGCAGTCGCGGAGCGCGCAACGCTCACTGATTGGCGTAAACATTGCACTGATCAGACGGAGCGATTGGCTGGGGCGAATCAGTCCGTTTCAATTTCTGGCAACATTCCTGTGTCGTCATTAATCTCGATTTGGGGCATTAAAAACCGAGGGGCGACGACAAAGTTCGCTTGCTCGAACTCGATATCGCAGTTTTCTATTCATTTTCAGTGTTTTATTCCGCGTGTGTTTTTCGGAGTGAAGCGAATAATTTTTTCGCGCGATCAAAATTCCTTCCGCGAAGTTGTCATACTTTCCAGCTACGATTGTCATCCATTTACGACCGCGCGCTTCTATTATCGTTTCCGTGCTCGCGCTCACGTTTCTTGCAGCGAACTTCCTGTTTACTATATCCGTTCTACAGTTCATATGCTATTCATCTTATACATTCAATTATGTAATTAGAGATGCGCTTCTAGACTGGGACGCGTGCCGATCAATACCTCGAGTTTTGCTTTGCAAATTAATTCGAGGAAAATGTTTTTTCGCAGAAAGAAACGCGAGAATCGAACGTCGTTTTGTGTAACTAATAAACGGATAATATTTTTTCAAGACAATTTCCAGTTCTTACGAGCGTTTTAACTCGTGAAAAATGGAGAAAATGCAACACGAGTTTTGGGCGTTACATTAATTTTCTTTCAATTTTAATTAAGTTGAACGTAGGAAATTGATGAAAATCGCGGTTTTCGAGCTTAGAAAACGATAAAAATCATTGGTCAATCTTTTAATAGTGTCTCACGAATCGATAATTTCATACGAAACGACCAATTAAATT
The DNA here is from genome assembly GCA_022816865.1 of Zelostemma sp. ZL-2020. Classification (NCBI taxonomy): domain Eukaryota; kingdom Metazoa; phylum Arthropoda; class Insecta; order Hymenoptera; family Platygastridae; genus Zelostemma; species Zelostemma sp. ZL-2020. The sequence goes on from JABFQM010003044.1 coordinate 6,084, forward strand.
CGCCTCATTGTTATCACGTCACGAGTAATCGGAAAATGGAAATCATCCATTCATCGATTTTTCCGAGAAAAGCGTACGCTGGAATACGGCGACGAAGAAAAAACGGATTTGGAAAGATTCTTGCGACACAAAGGACGAAAAAAAGTGACTCTGCTTCTTATCGTCGAGTTTGGACGGTCAAATAAACAGTCGCGAAGGCGACAGTCACAAAAGACTCGGGTGTCGATACAAAATCACCATCTCCAGCTTTCAATTCTTGTAAAAAAGCACTGCTGCTGACTTACCGCTTCTCTGCATAATATACGGAATTGACGGAGAATTTGCAAGAATCCAGAGTTAAATTACATTCACTGATTGTTTACGGAAGATCATGACATTATTATGATTTTTCGATCGTTGTGTGACAGTCACTCGCGTGGTTTGGCGTTTGGCGCAAAATTGGTGCACGGAGTTACCGTTGCGCGGCGCTAAGGTCGTCTGAAACTGCCGTGTGATATTTGAAATCGCTAAAAGTAACCTACTTTTTTCAAATTACAATTATGGATTTTAAAAGGGAAAAAATTGAAGTATTTTTGGAAATTCGTATTGATAATTTGTTTCTATGGTCTATTTATTGGCTTTTGTTCATTTCATTTTCGTAAATCGAGCGGAATTTATTACATTATTGAATCTTTGGTAAAACCATTATCACGTTTCAAGTATTTAAAATCTTTCTTTAGAATCCTGTAATTTGAACAATTAAATAGTTTTCCTGATAAATAATAAATAAAAATTTGCATGCGTAAAAAAGGAAAAGAGAGATATTAGATTCCTGTGAACGGAGCATTAAATGCAAGAGTCACTGTGTACAGATTAAGTTCCACGTCGCAGACATAAATATAACCTCAACATTACGGTTTTCTCGTGACATATCGGAACATTCGATTCGTAAAAACAGTTCAGTTCTTCACACTTCTTCAGTTTTCACGAGGTAACACTGAACACATTTTTTTATAAGTCGCAGTTTAATCATAAAATATCGCTCGCAGCAAAGTTTGCTGCATTCAGATATTTCAAATCGTAAACGTAACCACAAGTACACAGTATTTCCGAGAAGATTACATATTGCAGCATTCGATTTGTAAATAAAAACAGTTTTGAATTGTTATCATAATTTCCATGTGATCGTGAATTATTCTGCAGTTTTTCCTCACTCGAAATTCACGGGAAAAGTCGGAAGTTCGAATTCGAGCATTTCCATTTTTAACAAACATTTCGATGATGTTGACAATTTGAAAAGTACGATCAAATACACGAGAGTTTGCTGTAAAGTTAAAATTTTTCACTTTTTGGAACTATTTTCAAGTTTATTGATTAAAAAACCAATAATCGTGTGTTTCAGGCAAGCACTAATACATCGAAAAAAATGCGATTTTTGACAGTTCTAAGTCGTTGAATTCCAATATTCTGCGTTTTATTAAAAACAATTAAATTTTTTAGAATTCAGGAGCCAAAACAAAGCAGCGAAAATGGTCTCCGTACTGAACACAGTTTCCACAGGCCACGAGGACGTGATCCACGACGCCGTCATCGATTACTATGGACTACGTTTAGCCTCAGCCTCCTCCGACAACTCAGTTAAAATCTTCGATTTGAAAAACGGCTCGCACAGTCTGGTCGCGAATTTGAAAGCCCACGTCGGGCCCGTCTGGCAGGTTGCATGGGCCCACCCCAAATTCGGGAACATTCTCGCGTCCTGCAGTTACGACAGGTTCAAAAATTGCCGCACTTCCAAAACTTGTCTTTAATTTCCCTAAGAATCAAAACTAATGAAACTTTATGAACAGGAAAGTGATAATCTGGAAGGAGCTGGGAGAATGGACGAAAGTGTACGAGCACACGATCCACGAATCCTCGGTGAACTCGGTAGCTTGGGCGCCGCACGAATTCGGCCTCGTGCTGGCTTGCGGCAGCTCCGACGGGTCCGTTTCCATCCTCATAAATAACGGCGATACCTGGGACTCGCAGAAAATCAATAACGCGCACGCTATTGGCTGTAACGCGGTCAGTTGGTGTCCTGCCATCGAATCCTCGGACTCCAACGCCACGGGTTATCAAAGAAACGCACCTGTGAAAAGATTAGCTACCGGAGGATGCGATAACTTGGTGAAAATCTGGAGGGAGGATAACGATAGATGGGTCGAGGAGAGTAAGCTGGAAGCGCACAGCGACTGGGTACAAAGCACAAATTTGTTGTCAAAAGAAAAAGGAATTGGAGATTATTTTGTACTAATTAATGATGCATTTTGATAGGTCAGAGACGTAGCGTGGGCTCCGGTGATCGGACCGGCCAGAGTCGAATTGGCTTCCTGCTCCCAAGATCGTCGCGTCATTATTTGGACTTCCACGGATTACTTGACCTGGACGCCGAAAATTCTGCACGTTTTTGATGACGTTATTTGGAATGTTAGTTGGTCTTTGACTGGGGGCATTTTAGCAGTCAGTGGTGGAGATAATAAGGTCTCTTTGTGGAGGTCCACTACCGAGGGCCAATGGATGTGCATCTCGGAGCTCAACAAGGGCCAAGGAAACATCAACAGCTCCGATCAACGGGTTTTGTGAACCGAGGCTTTTTCTAACGAGGACTGAAGTTTTAATTTTCAAAGATTTAAAGAGTTTCTGTAAGAGTATTATTAAGGCACAAATAACGCGATTGTATAGAACATTGAGAATAAATGATTTTTATGTTAACAAGGAAAAATTATCTTTATTAATTTCCCACTTTAAATGTACTGGAAATAAATTTTTGTTTTAAATTAACCAATACAGAACCAAATTTGCCTTTTAAACATTTTAAATGTTCGAAAAAAAATTGTCCCCCCTATTGTATTGCTTTCTTTCTCTAATCGCCTGAGAGTGAGAGAGACAGAAATAGTACGGAATAACAGTCATAGCTGCATCTCGTTTCTTCTCACGCGAAAGAAGAAAGACGAACAACGGCAAGAGAAACGCGGCTTGTAATTGGTGAAGCGCCGATCCGCTTACGATAAAATGGATAAAATGACAGCGCGTGGATGCGTGTGCAGTGTTCCTACGGTTAGTCTCCAAGCAACGTTCTATATTAATGTAAACAAAGTGTCTTCGTCGAAGTCCGATATAGATTTTTCTATAATATTCGAATTCGTTCGTATCTATATCGGAAATATTCGTTTGTATCTACACCAGAATCATGACATCGCTGGACTTTCAGCAGAAACTCCAGCAGCAGGTAAAGCACACGCAATTTGTCACTATAATATTGATTTTCGTCCTGTTTTGTTTATAAAAATCTGATCATTGACGAAAAGATCGCGGATCTTCGTGTTCGCGCGAACGTTTACGGTCCATTTCTTTCATCTCGTTTCCTTTCGAATCCGTTTCGTGCATTTTTACGTTTCTCTTTGTTACGCTCCTATTATTCTTTTAATTGTCCATTTTTTCGCTCGGAAAAATAACTTTTTAATCAATTTTTATTAATTTGCAAAAAAAATGGAGAGCAGAGAAAACACGTTTCATTATTTTCGCATGTTATCGAAGTAATTCGTTTAATCTCATTGCTCAGTTTCAGAGAAAGCAGACCAGCGAACACGCGATAAAAAAAGAAATCTCCTTTTTTTTTCTCGATACAAAAAGAATATAAGAACGGCTTTTAATTGCGTTTGAAATATTTTACAGAGGCAGTTATTGACGCAGAAAATGAAGTTGAAGAGGCAAAACGGCGCCGGAGGAATGGTGAAATCGTCGGACCTTTCCGCCACCCAGTTTTCTAATTATAATAACAAATGGGCGAACGTGAGCAAAGACGTTCGAGGTAAATATTCGACGTAACGCGATGCGAAACATTTGTTGATTCCATTCATTTGCATTTCAGGATTCGATCGACCTTTGCAGTTCAGTATGTCGTCGAGTGACTCCGATATTGGTATATTATCAGATAACAAAACTATGGAAACGGAAATAGCAGGTGAATGGAAAACAAAGTTATTCGTTCTCCCTCCGCAAAAGTTCGCTCTCCATGAAAAAGCAAAATCAATGCGAACATTGTATCTTTTAATATCTTTAAAAAAATGTTTGTTAAAGATGCAAGCAATGACGTGATAATTCACGAAGGAGCGGACGAAGAATCATCCCCGGTAGAGCTACGGACTCTGGAGGTTCCGCAATCCATAGTGAGAATAGCGCCGTCGGACGGGACGATGATGTTCAATAACAGAGATCACGCCAGTTCTGTAAATGTCGCCCAATCGTTCAACAACTCGAGAAACATTCATGAAATTAATAAAACATTTATTTTAGAGTCCGGAACTGGAAGGAAACGTCGAGGGGAACGTGGAGCATTTCGTGTTGCAGCCGGGGAACAAAAAAATGCACTACAAGTGCAGAATCACGCGGGACAGAAAAGGCATGGACCGAGGACTTTACCCCACGTATTTCCTACACCTCGAAAGAGATTATGGCAAAAAAGTACTTGTAAAGTCATTTAGTTTCTTAGGTTAATCGAACGTGAAGATTTAAACGAAATTAATTGTCTGGCAGATATTTCTTCTGGCGGGCCGCAAACGGAAACGAAGTAAAACGAGCAATTACTTGATATCTACCGACCCAACGGATCTTTCGCGAGGTGGGGACGCTTTCATCGGGAAATTGAGGTCGAACTTATTAGGAACGCAATTCGTGGTGTACAATAATGGATTTTCCTTGATGAAGACTGATAAACGAGAAGAACGCTCGGCGAACCCGAGACAGGAATTAGCCGCTGTAATTTACGATACCAATGTTTTGGGATTTAAGGGCCCGAGGAAAATGACTGTTATCATCCCGGGCATGGCCGGCGAGCACGAAAGAATGAAAATCTGTCCACAGGACGAATCCGAAACATTACTCGGTGGGGAATTGAAGAAGGATTTGGATTGAATGGAACTTTTTGGACATTGAATGTGTTTTATTTTGCAGAATGCTACAAGATGAAGAGCATGGATAATCTCATAGAGCTGCACAATAAAACTCCTGTTTGGAATGACGACACTCAATCTTACGTTCTTAATTTTCATGGGAGAGTCACGCAGGCGTCTGTCAAAAATTTCCAAGTTGTTCACGACAGCGATGGTTGGTACTTTGATAAAGAATTTTGGAGTTTGGAATTTATGTTATGAATGATCTTTTATACTTTATTTCAGTGGATTACGTGGTGATGCAGTTCGGCCGCATAGCGGAGGACGTTTTTACAATGGATTATCGATATCCGTTATGCGCCCTGCAAGCTTTTGCAATCGCATTAAGTAGTTTCGACAATAAATTGGCGTGCGAGTAACGGCCTGTGGAGTGAGACTGAAAAGCTCTATAACGTCGAGAAAAACTTTGTCTAGTTTACCACTTTTTGTGTTCGGAGACATAAAATGCGTGATGAACAATCAAATGTCTTGAATCGAAGATCCAATGAGCAATATAAATTTCGCGTGATTTCCCGGACTGGGAGTAGAAAAATAAGCGAATCTCTTATGAACTAAGACGATAAAAAACGAGCTTTGTTACTTGAGCCGATCCAGACTGCAATAATCTATTCAGAGTTGTAAACATGTTGAATCGTTGTTGTGATGCGCGTATTAAATATGCGAAGTCGTTCCTAAAAAGTGGTATTTAACCGATTCCGATTCTAAAATTGAAAGCAATGTATCTATTTGTACTCGAGTTTTTTCGAAACTCAAAAATACTGCGATGCATTTATTGGTAGATTTCTAAAAAATTGTTGTTCCATCAACACTTGAGAATGATCGCGTGAATTGATTGCAAATAATACTGTTTATAACGCAAAATTTGGGGCTATGTAGGAAATGGAAAATGATTTTAGTCAAGAAAAAGCTTTAAAACACAAGAGTGAACTGACTCGGCCTTAAAATATGTTTATATTTTTTGGTACGTGGTTCAGATAAAATAATTGATAAAAGTGACAATTTAAATTATTGAATTGATCTGAAATTTGAACGATTGCAAAATTATGAAATTCTACTTCTCATTATCCGATTAGCATTATTAGTTACTAGATGTAAGATTAGATAAATATAATTATCTTGACACAAAATATCAATTTTGATGGATAAGTGTTTGGGAACGTTTTATAAAAAATTTTTTATCGAGGAAATAATTTACTCACAATAATTTACAGTATTTCCTAAAATAAGATGTAGCATAGTGTAATTATGTACATATAACCCGAGCTTAAAAGTCCGATTGAAAAGAGTGATTGTATCGATTCAGATTTAATTTTCTTCGGTGTCGTAAATAACGTGAACCTACAATTTTCAAACTTTGTATGATTTCTAATGCGCAACTCGTGTGGAATGTTGCATCAAATTTTCGTCTATTTTAATATGTGTCTTTTAATATACTTTCTTTTACGAAATAAATACACGAATTACAATTTTATGTATCGTTATTCCGATTTTTTACATTAAGGGAGACATGAAAATTGTTCTATGCACTGTTAAAAAAAACAAAAATCGATTAACATTTAAAATTTTGATACCTGCCTAATGGAGATTGAATTTTCTCAAAAGATCGATTGGCTTTCCTCATTGCCCTGGTAAAAAAGTCGAATTCTATATATTCAGAGTTGTAAAAATGTCCAATCGTTGATTGCGGAAACTCAGGATCCCTTTAAAAAAAAAGTATGGGTGGAAAATGTAAAAGAAGTGTCGGAACTCCAATTCTAGAATTGATTTTATTGATGCATTGACTAAACTACATTTACTACACACTACACAGATTATAAGGTTTACTAATATTTATTGTAACGACTTTCCTTCCGGCATCGATGGCTTCTCTCGAA
>JABFQM010003045.1:0-12924 GCA_022816865.1 Zelostemma sp. ZL-2020
AATTGAAAGTATTGCCATACACACATTCTAGGTGAAGAGGTTGTTGTACATACCTTCTTCGACCTTCAAATAATGATAATCAATTGCCTGATCACACAAAAATTCAACGACCTAAACGTGAATGGGTCCAGAATCAGAAGCACCAAAATTTTCGGCCTCTAAGACTCAACTTGCTTTTTACAGCCGCAAATAACTCTTCCGATAATAACGCAAATGACACGCTCGCACTTTTTCTTTTGTTTACACATAATGAGACACTTTTACACCAATTGCCACGATAATTGATCAAATAGCGTAGGAGGTGGCGGTAGTGTTCCATCTCTCCCGGTGTTCCATCTCACCCGGATTTACCCTATACGTCACCTTCATATACAATACATTTATGTCTGTTACTTGATAGTCAACTGGAGACTCATACTGGAAAAAAAAATACGAAGCTCAAACATTGCGATCCAATAGAATTATTCAGAGCTTGCGACGACAATTGGAAGAACAGAAATCAGCTACGGCCCAGTGGAAAAGCGACTGCCGCAATGCTCAATTGTCGCAGCAGAAAGTCGTGTAAACCTCGCAGTTACTGCAGACATTAGTTGTAGACAGATTTGGACTAGTTCACGGTACAAAACATGCACTCTGTTCGATTTGTTTGAGAAAAAAACACGTTTTGATACAATATTTAATAAAATTTAACATTTAACATTTTTTTAAACATTTTTTAATAGAAACTGTTTTTTAAAGCAATGGAAGAAGCGATTTTTGACTTGTTTTTTGAGAAGAATGTCCTTTTGAATTACTTCAGGCGAGAAAAAAATAGGATTTCCAAGTAACGACTATTTAAACTTCTTCGTTTGAAAATCACCGCCCGTCGCCTACCCTTTTCCTCTCATGTGATTCGGGCCATTGGCGCTTTCATCTATACTGGTAGGATCAAGGTTGTAGAGAAGGACTGTCGTGTACTTGGCGAAGCAGCCCGTTTCTTTTTGCTTGACTCGCTGGCGCCTATGTGTTTGACCGCTATCCGCCAGACTATTTCTCGAAAAAAAGGTTATATTTTGGTGACAGTGGGCTTCTCATTTTGCATACGCCGAGCTAGTTGTTGCGTGTGAGAAGTTTTTAGAAGGTTAACCCTTTTAACTATCTTAATAAATGTGTTTCGTTGATGTAATCGATTAGTTATTAGCCCAGATCGGCTGTTGTGATGTTTGCTTTTCCCATGCTGTATTGCGATTTTTTTTTTCGATTGATTTTCTTATCTCCAACCTTGTCCAGCACACAAGAAGACGTAGTTGATGATGTTGTTGAATCGTACGCGGAGGTGGTAAATCGAAAAAAACCGAAAGTGACGGCAACGCTGAGGGAGTAAGCGATGAGGGGAGAAAAAATGAAACATTTGGACGAGCAGGCGCGTTGGTACCAGCAAGAAATGAAGCTGAAGAGGAAACTCTTCACAATTTGGGCCAAAATTGATAAGTCCAAGCGCGAACAACAGGGCCCTACACGGGGAAAACGATGTTAGATATACATCGAAAGCTGTTGGATGTGGAGGGAATTAGTAGCGCTGACATCGCTTATCGATGTGGAGAGTTCGATGTACGTTCTACAGAGGGCAGCCGTGTTAATCCAACACATAAAAAGATGTAGCGTCATCCGTGTTGGACTAACATCGGTTTCGATGTAGAATTTACATCGAAATCGATGTTGAATTGCGGGTAACAAAATAATCATAAATTTCGTATTGATAGCTATGATTCCGTATGAATATATATTTTCGTCACAAAAAATGCGGCATTCTATGTTTTTTGATCCGCTAAATCCAAAAATGCCTGTATTTTGTTAACAATGTGAATATATATTTAAAAAACAGTTAAAACCTCTTTGCTTCTCCCTAAAATTATGATGAAAATAGATTTGAACGACAAAAAAAAATTAATGACTCAAGAACTGGCAATCTCGGACTTTAACATTTCCCAAACACGAGGAGAATATCGAGCTTTCGAGACAAAAAATCTTTCCGACTTCAACAATGTCAGCAAAGTCCTTGAAAAACAAGAATTCAATTTTAAGGGGCATGAATCATAATTCAAACCCCAATTAAATACTCACGTGTCTCAAATCTCTGAATATAGAAAATGCCGAATTTTTGAAAGTATCTCAACTAAAAACTGCCAGATCAAACCACGGAAACTTCCAAATTCCCCTTTTTATCGTGCAAGTCACCCAAGACAGTAACATTGATAATGTCCGTAACATACGCTACTTAGATTACATGGTAATCCCATGGGAGCCGCTCCGACGCGACCCAATCATTCAGTGCCGACGTTGCCAACGGATTGGCCACGTCAGTACAAATTGCACTATGCCGTTCAGGTGCGTCAAGTGCCCGGACTTCCATGCCCCTGGGGAATGCTTGATCAAATGGAAAAGCACAGCGCAACTGTTTAGAAACCTCGTTTATTTCTAAATTTCCAATTTACTGAGCATGTTTTTCGGAGTCAGCATATCTAAAATACACCTTTTAGTATTTGAATTTTCCTCGTTTTCCCGCGCCTCGCGATTATGCTGACTCCGGGAAACGTGCCCAGTAATGCGCGCCCCTGATTTGCCGCGGAAGTTTTCTTCAGTCCTTGTCGACTCGTCTAGCTGTGCGACACGAGGCTCTTTTCTTACGATAAACACATGAAAAATAATCGGCGATATCGGGTAACAATCCCGATTTCCAACGTGTTCATTCGCCGACGCTAACGTTGAATAGTTCTTTATCTGCGCTATTTCGTTTACCGTAAATCTGTTACAGGCGGAATAATAGTATTTCTTTTACTCATAAAATAAACGAATTTCAGGCGTATTTTTGAAAACGAATAACTGTTCATTTCTTAGTTTGAAGTTTCATGTTATAAAGTATTTATTTCTAGATCGAACTCAAGATATTATATCGTGAAAAGAGGTTAATGTGAACAAAATTTTTTAAGTATGTTTGCGAAAACAAAGGACGTTGGCACGCGGGTGGAGGGAGTCATCAATCTCCAAGACAATCCACTTTTGGAGGCTAAAGTGGAGGGCGGCGTGTTGCAACCATCGCGAGTGGCAAGTAACGTGTCCGCCAGTGGCAACAAGCAGTATTTTCGGAGTACGAATGAGGGCCACTTTTTGTGCTGCGTAATTGCAGTTGCAGGTGAGTCAATCGTTTGCTTCTTTTGCTTGCATCTTAGATTGTTTAAATTACTTCATCTGCTTTCGTGTGTTTTTCTAGACACCAAGGAAGCTCTCGAATCCGTGCGGCCTAAAAAATTGCCACGGAAGCTCGAGGATATGCCGCATTTCATACCACACAAAACAGCAGTGCAACAGTTGAAAAAAACTAAAACTATTCAAACTGGTGTAAGTATTGGCAGTTTTCTAACCCCATAAAAAATTACTTCTACAAAATTATTTTGTTTTCAGAAAGCGAGCGAGAAGGCAAAAGTGTATGCAGTGCGCAAAACCTTTAGCCATATCCTTGATATGGCTAGCTCAAAAAAGCAGGCCCCTCAACTACCAGTATCGACAGCGAAAGCACCTAAAAATGGCAAGCAGAGTCGTCCCAGCCTCAAAAATACATCGAGAAGTCGGAGCAGAAGCCGAAGCAACTCAGATGACGGGAATGAACCAGACATGTTCGCCGTAAGTACATTGCTGTGAAAACCATTCAACATTTTCTAACAAAATTATTTTGTTTTCAGAAATCAACGGAGAAAACGACAAGACCCGAGCTGCAAAAGTCTTTCCGTCGTATTCTTGGCACGGAACATTCGACAAATCAGGCCCCTCAACTACCAGTATCGACAGCGAAAGCACCTAAAAATGGCAAGCAGAGTCGTCCCAGCCTTAAAAATACATCGAGAAGTCGGAGCAGAAGCCGAAGCAACTCAGATGACGGGAATGAACCAGACATGTTCGCCGTAAGTACATTGCTGTGAAAACCATTCAACATTTTCTAACAAAATTATTTCGTTTTCAGAAATCAACGGAGAAAGCGACAAGACCCGAGGTTCCTGGAGGATGTACTCACGGAGTTGATACAACAGAAATAAAACGCTCGCTCGCTGTAATTGAAAAGCAGAATGAACGGCTGATACTTCGTGAGTATATTTCTCGGCAGAATGTTTTGCACTAAATAAAAATGCTTTGTTTGATATTTCAAATTTCTATGTTTTTTAGTACTCGAAAGGTTTCTATCGCGTCATGCGGCAGCGCCAGGGATCATTCAAGCCGCAGTCCCTGAGCCGGAAATTCAGCCGGAACTAGCAGTCATTGCCAATCCAGAGGCTTTGCGCCTGGCCAGGGACTCCAGTTCACTGCCTCAAAGAGTTGCTTTCGTGGCAACTGCTCTTTTACACCAGCCACTAGAAACGTATTGCTTGAGTGAGCAGCGCGTTGCGGGAAGAAATGCAGTCCCGATCAATATTATACCGAGCATTCTCCGTAAGTATATGGAGCGAAGTTTTTAGCTAGCTCATGTACAGTATGGATTATTTTTGTGAAACCAAATTTTCTTGTTTAATTTCAGATCATGTTCAAAGTTTACATGCTGCCATTCCAGTGTCAAATGAGAGGCCAGATTTAAAGATCGTGAGGCGGATTCTTTCAAAGGCGATATACGATCGGCAGCAGAGAAGGAGAGAACGAATAAGACGCAATCCTCCTCCAGCTGCCATTGCACAGGAACCGGTTGGACCTATATCAATTGACGGTCGACCTTTAATTGGCACCGAAAAAGGCAAGTTTTTATGCTCCTTATAATAACGCATATGTTATACATGGACTATTATTTTGATTAATATATCGATGTTCACTGTTTCTGTTTTATGTTGCAGAATTATGCTGCGTCTGCAGAGAAGTGAGACCAGACACGTACGTAGAGCCATGTCTCCATGCGCAATACTGTTTAAATTGCGTGGAAAATTTCCGTAATTGCCTGGTCTGCAAGGCGCCGATACAGGAGAACTACTTTTGGGGAATTTGAATTATAATTATTTCATTGTTTTCGTAATAGAAATACGAATAAAAACATTTTATTCAATGAAAATTTTCTCGTTTTTGATTCTGCTACCCGACATTGGCCTACGTAGGCCGACACAGGCCGACACGCGTTACGACATTGGCCGAAGTGGGCCGACACGCATTCCGACATCGGCCGACGTCGGAAATTTTTCCCAGTGAAATGTGTATGTATGTAAGCGTAAAATTTCCAATGCTATGTGAACAATTATGTTTAGTTTGTAAAATGCTTGTCTGCTTGTAAAATGGATCAGTTGAAAACATTAATGTAATTCTGGGCATGTACGAATCGATTAAGTCTGACAATGACAAGAATAACCACAATGGTAAAAAAATCATTTTTCAAATTGTTTCTGTTCTCTTATGAATTTTTCAAAAGATTTTGAAAAGAGTTCCAAAAATATATAATTCGTTCATAAAAATTCTCAGTTAGTGATTAGAAAACTCCATATTATGGTGATTCAAATTATACCATTTCTTATTTGTAAAATATCCATCTAGTGAGGTTATAAAAAAAGCCTTGGGAAACTTCCAAGAACAGCCCGTCGCTTGGGAACATTTCGATTTATGATTACACATTACAGCATTGATAACTTGAATTTATGTTTGCATTTAACTTGTAAACATTTAATCGATTGATAGTACATTTTGCAGTGATGGACAGACTGGCATCACTTTACAATTTGATATGGTAATTTTTCAGACGAAATTTAGTAAAAAGTGTCAGTATATTTTTCTCTGTGTACAACAATTTGGAAACTCCATTTGAATAGTCGCGTCGTTCTCGAGACTACGTCGCTTAAAAATTGCGACACAGAAATTTTCCGTTCGTTATGTTTTGGAAAAAAAAAATTATACCATATTGGATTGATTATTTGTTGAGTGAGTAAACAATATATTGCTCGAATCCTCGACCGGTCTGGGCTGAACAGAAACATTGACCTTTTCTGTGAAATCTAATCCTTTTTACGTAAACGACATCAAGTTCACTCTCTAAGCTGCTGAAGGCTATATGAATCCGTGCCCAAAAATCAAGGATTACTTTGTTACAATTGAAGATTCTAGCGATCCTCCGTTCCTCACGAAATGGAGGCACGTGGAAAAGCAAAAGTTTTGCATCGACAGATGGATAATATCAGTTATTCGGAATTTTTGGCGGTCAACGAATAATCCAACCTTCGAACCAATCCAACCAGTCCGACTTTTGTTTTCATTATACCCGCACAGATCTATAGCATTGTTTCATCGATACAAGTAAAATTATATACTATTTTTTAATTCACGTTCGAAAGTTCATCAGTATTTTTCAAATCAAAACCATTATGTATTGATCAATACATCGTGTTACTTATCAAATTTTGTTCTGCTCGATACCATTTTTTGTTTCAAGTGATTTTTGTTGAAGATAAAATTGCAGATCCAATTTCACCGTTCAATGAAGTCAATGCATAACAAATGAAAAATTTGCAAGATTGCTTTAAATTAGAATTCACTCGTATCTTTTTTCTTTCAGAAACTGACCTAACAGATTTCATGTCGCGGGAAAATCCAGAACATTTCCTAGCAACTACTGGGACATGCAGAACTTTTCTAACGGCATTAATTAGCTTATACAACGACGCTGCTGGAGGAGGTACGCTTTTCATTACGACGACATCAACTAGAAGTCGAGCGGCTCCCATTGGTTGCGTGCAAGTAGACGAATGTCAACGTCTTGCACGCAACGTGCTCGTAACCAGATATTCTATTACTAACGTGCATTGCCGAAGATTTGGTCCACTAGAAGATTTTTGTTGCTCGAAAATTCCTCGAAACTTTCTCTTATCGAATATTTCAACGCAGAAGCGCCAATTGGGATGAAATAACAATAAAATGACAATACAAAAACGGAAGGTCTTATGCAAAAGAATGCATTAAGATTATTGATAAAAAGTACAAGACGTGTGAACAATTCCTTCTAAATTTACCCAGAATCATACATTTAAAAATTATAATTATTGCAACAAGTAGTTTTTTACTCATACCCTCAAAAATGTGGACGATTTTCCGTCAAAAAGATACAAAAAACTGTTTATATAACTATGAGAACAGTCATTTTACTGAAGTAGCGGTTACTATAGTTCTTACACGTTTCTACAAATATTGTTGATAGGAGCATGGCGTGTTTTTGGAATCAGACACCAAAAACTATTGTACTTTAGGTGGCAATTCTTATCATTTTTGACTTTTTGAATTTGTGAGTGTATTATTCGATGCGACCGGAATCCCTACGTGACTTCGAATTTCCGCAATTCTGATGAAAATAGCTTTCTTATATACAATAGTTTTTGATGACTCATTCCATTCGAATTCCATGCTCATGTCGAAATTTTTCGTAAAAACGTTTGAGGACTACAACAAATGTAACGTTCATAAAATAACTGTTTCTGTATAGTCATATGAACATTTTTATTGTGGCTTTTCTACACCGAATTGTTCACATTTCAGGGACCATGAGTGAAAAACTACTTGGCTCAATAATTATAACTTTTCAATCATTCCTTCGAATAAACCAAGTAAAAATCGTTATCATTTCCGGTACAATTTATGAATAAATGTCAAATTCCCATTCCATCGGAAAAGACTCTTCAGTATTCTTTCAAAGGTATTGTGAATTGCAGGGAAATTAGTTTTTTCATCGGCTTTTAAATATTTACATCGTGCATCGAATATTTATGAAAGAGCATTTCTGACAAATGACATACGTCTCACAGTCATAGCATACAAATTAATGTTAGAAGTCGTTTTCAATGGAAATTACATCAAAAATGAGTATTTCGACCCCGAAAACCTTATTGTTGTCTGTAAAAAGAAAATCATTAGCAATACCGATTAAGAAATTGTCAGTGTTACCGTACATCGTTGAATGCAAATTTATAGATTTTTTGTTTATAACCAGATGAAAAACAAGATCGATCGAGTAATCGTTAAGAAATCTTATGTTTTTTGCGGAGAACTCAACGAATGTTTAATGACGTAGAATACCAGTACAGAGTAAACTTTATTTTTTCAGTGTTTAAAGTACATCCTTAAATTAAGATGTGATGATATGCATATTGTTGGGAACTTCAACATGCTTGCAGTCCTTAGCGAGTTATAATCCTAATTTTTTAAAAACTTATTGAACAGCCGACGTGGACAGCTTCCACGTCGGCAATGATCCGCTTTTGGACCTTTTATATGCCCTACATAGTCTTCATGATGTCACGAATCATTGCGGATACAAGTTTTATCACTATTTGTAATAAGTGGTCGTAAGCGCTGGGCGCGTTAGTGCCGCTAGCACTCACAGCTACATCAATATCTTCCAATGGTTTAATGGGACGAACTTCAGAAGTGGGTCGATCTATGTTGCTGCCACTTGTTCTTACAGATGAATCAATACCGTCGAATAATTTAATGGGACGAACTTCATAATTGGGGAATCCAAAAATTTCAGTCACTGATACAATCAACAGAACAGCCAAAATCGTAAATTTGAAGCCCATTTTATCGTAATTGAGGAGAGAAGTGATGTTTAACAAATCTCTGAAAAAAAACTTGATGTTGTAGCCGTATACCTGATGTTGCAATTTGTTTATTGTCATTTAGGAGTCGTTTTCATGCAGTTGATTACCAAAAGATCATGACTTTTTACGAATATTTCGTCTATTTCCAAATTCATTCAATTCTTTATTAAACTCTCCGTAAACTAGACCCTTTTCCGAACATATACTGTTAAACTCGGTGGAAATGATCAAATTCTTGGCATTTAACGTGCAGTATTAAACAACCCGAGAACCTGATGTTAAATATGGGCGTGGAACGGAACGTATCACGAAAATTAAGCGGAGTATGCCTTACCTGGTCAACGCTATGTTATCTGACGATACTTTGGAACCCAGAACTTCGGTAACGACAAAAACTTGCTTTTACAATAACGCTGCTGAAGAACGAGCGTCTTTTATAACGACAAACCCCACTCAAAGTCGAACGGCTCCCATTGGTTACATTCGAAAAATCTTAAGTGTGCTTGGATACGTCGAACTAGGATATTAATATACCAACGTACCATGGAATGTATCGAAAGACTATAATATTCAAGTATGAATTATTCCGGGTCGGAACCAATGAGTTCGAATGTTCGGTAGGAAAAAGTTGTATGGGAATTTCGAGCCGCAAGAAACTTCCAGTATAACAAATCTCCGTCACACATACTATCAACTTGATCGTGAAATTAAAAGAAAAGGTTTTGGAAGTCCATTCGCTCGAATTCTTCTACGAAACCCATTGCAAACTCGAGTTTATATGAGTATTTGGGAACTTTACATACATAGGCGCGTAATTTTCTAGCCCAAACAAAAATATCAAAGCACGAAAAAGTACAAAAAATTACATTGCGAGAACGCGAACTGCGAAAGTTGCGATAGAATACAAACGATTCACAGAAAACTACAAAAAATTTATTTTTTGTATTTTCGGAATTTATTTAGTAATTTGTGTGTTTTTATTGATAAAGTCTTTTTATGTTAATTTTTGATTCGGTAGTTTTTGTAGTTCCTTTAAATATTCGAGCAACAGTAATTATACAAAAATCAGGTTCATCTTAGTCTTCACGCGTTTTTACAAGAATTAAGGATAAGAGCATGAAATTTTTATGGAATAAGTCATCATAAACTTTTGGACAATTTCCAGCAATTCTTATCATTACTGATTTTTGGGACTTTCCAAGGTGTAATTTTACAAATTTCCCGAGTCATGATAAGGAAATTTTTTCTTCCAATAGTTTTTGATGACTAATTCCATGGAAATTCCATGCTCCAGCAATTCTAGTTTTTCCAAAGTGTTATTTCCGAAGTAAAATTTCACAAATTTCCTGAGTTATGATGAGAAAATTTTTTGTTACGAAACACTAGTTTCGATGACTAATTCCATGGAAATTCCATGCTCTCATCGACATTTGTTGTAAGAAGGCGTAAAGACAAGAACGAACCCAACTTTTGTCAAATTGGCTATTTCCGTAGTTATATGAACATTTTTATTGGGCCTTTTTCGCTAAAAATGGTTCACATTCCGAAAATAATGACTAAAAAAACAATTGTGGCAATATATATATAATTATGATCAACAATAAATTCACGATTTCAAATTTACAGAATTTAATTACAATTTAGAATTGACAATGGGTGATAATAAAAAGTTTCGAAAACTTCGAAAATACACGAAATCGTTTAACAAAAAACTACAAACGAATACCAAAATTATGAATTTTCTCAATATTCAAAAAAATAGTGTATTGTGTATCAAGGGGACGAAACGGGTCTTTTTACGCCGAGCGCGATATTTGCAGCACGAGTGGTCTACGACCACTCGTGCTGCAAACATCGCAAATATCGCGCTCGGCGTAAAAAGACCTTGTCCCCGTGATACACACAACACTTTTTATAACGCATGTACGATTTCGACATTTTTTAATGCGTGTCGAACTCGCTCAAAATAACGAAGTTCGAGCGTTGACTAATGGCATGACGTCAGAGTGGTAAAATGACTCTCGGTATTTTATTTTTAGCCTTCCACGTGACCCGTAGGATGCCCAGAGTCATTTTACCACGTTTTTTGCGTTTTTTAACAGTAGAAAACAAGGGAAAAACGTGTAAAAATCGTGTCGAAAACGAGCTGTAAAATCGTATCGAAAACACGTCGAAAACACATGCGTAACCCCGAAATACCACCTTTTTTCACTCTTTTTCCACATCGAAAACCCATGTTTTCCACCATCAATGGTTTTACGGGTAATTAGATGTTGGAACTTGGACACTCCCGAAGAGTACAGCGGGAATAGCACAGATTTGATAGTGCACACATAATGAAAATAAAACTGAATGAATAATCTTACTGATTGTTTTAAAATTGATTGAAACAGTATAAACGTCTACAATATTATCAAGCATAAAGAATGCGCGAATGAGATATTTGCTGCATATCTTGCGTCTTAAAAATTGATCGAAATATTCATGTGGCGCAGTATTTAAAACAGTATAATTTTTACAAATAATAAGAACAACATCCGTATGAAGATGTCATGTGTCAGGAAATTCGTTGCAGCATCAGTTGAACCTTTTTTTGTTGCATCAGTTGAACCTGTCGTTCCTGCATTGTTTGAATCTGCGTTGCTGCACTATTTGAACTTGTTGTTGCTTCAGTATTGTTCTCATAAATATTTCGTTGCATAGCAAAAAACTTCAAATCATATGCCGGTTCTTTTAAGGAAAGAATAATTTTTTTCAGAGTAATTTCATCGATGGATAATGTATATTCTATTCCAGGATTATACTCATCAATAGTTTCGAGGATTGCCTGGTACGATTCCAAGTCGGATCCTTTTTCTACCGATCGCGCGATGTCAATCGATGTGAAAACCACGGATCGTGTGAGTTCTAGCTCAGAATCAGAATTTCGGCCGGAACTTGCCAAAGAGTCATTGAGACAAGCAATCACGCCGCAAACTTCATTGTCCGTTGGTGCAACAGTATAACTGAGGAATCTCTTGGAAACGACTAAGTGAAATCTGGAATAGCAAAGGATCGTAACTTCAATTCCACCGTCGTATTCGATTATAGTTTACCTGGAATAATCTGACTTCTCATCATCATGTGCAAAACGTTCGCTATGCAAATCAATGTTGAAGATATGACATATGAACATATTATTTTATAAATATAGTCCCGCATTGTTTATCCGTCTGTTTGTCTCAGTCTGTCTTTCATGCCAATCCACACCGCTTTACCGATTTTGTCATTTAATTTTTTAGAAATGTGCGTTGATTAACGGGTTCATGCGCTTAGTGAAATTCATTTTATACCGATCTGTTGTTTCAATAAAAGTAATAAAGTAATCACTCATGTATAGAATATGTATCTATATTTTGATGTTTTTCAAGGATGGAGACGTTAATAGGGAAAGAATTTTCTTCCTTCGATGATTGTCAAAAAATCTTCAATGAAGCACAAAAAAATATTCAAGAGGCTTTTATAATCCGCGACAGTCGCCTCTTAACCAAATTGGCCTTACTGAAAATGAAAAACAAAAATTTGAAGTATTGCATGTTGGATTATGCATGCAAATTTGGCAAGGTACGATCGTCACAAGCTACAGGATGCAGACAAAGCTCGTAAATATCTATTCTTCCATTAAAATGTTTTTTAAGCAAGTTTACATGATTAAAAATGAAAATATTCATTCGAATCGTGAATACTACTATATATACTTGTAATTTTCATTAATTCATTGTTATTTTTATAGTAGGGGAGACCGGGGCAATGTCGACACCTTTTTTTCATTACCGATTTTTATCTACGAAATAATAAATCTTAACGATATAATTTATACCGTTGATAAGAGTCAACTCTTGACTACAAAATTGCTGCACGAAGTTTAAGTTTTCGTGGCTTTGTTTTATAGTAATAGGAAAAAATACGTAATCGTGTAAAAGTCGGAATCGCAAAACTACCGGGGCAAAGTCGACACCTGGTACTTATACGGAATAACAAATGAAAATACATCACCATTCCTGAATTAATTGATTTATTCATTTCTTAAAAACATAGGTACATATTTTATTAATTCTTTCCGTGAAAAACAGATCGGATTTAATTTGATCCAATTGGATCTGATCAGATCCAAAATAATTAGGTCAGATCTGATCTGGAATCAGTTCAGATCTGCTCAGATATGTTGCTGGATCAGATCAGGTTAGATTCAGTGTTGAATCAGATTAGATACGAAAATTAGGCTCAGTGTCGATGCCCCGGTAGCTTAGTGTCGACTTTACCCCGAACCTTAGTTTTGAATTTAGTGTCTTGAAATAAA